>JAXQGX010000773.1:0-11778 GCA_037040455.1 Irpex sp. P115-07
TCTGGAAATATCGACCTTTCAGCCTCTGAGAAGGAAGCGATGGAAAGTTTCAACGAGTCCAGCGAAACGAGTGTTATTACCAGTAAGTTCCTCATGTATCCGTTACTACCATCCGTACTTACTAGAATCTCAGGGGGAGGCGACCCACGCTATGGGAACGAGCAGTTCCTACAGAATGCCGCAGAATGGGCAGCCTCCGTGATTGATTACCCAGAGTACGCGTCCACGTATTTTCTCGTGTTCAGGACGCTGAGATTGTATTAGATTTGTTGACTTCGGATCGTCTCCATGTTTTGTTGGACTCTGGGAGCTGGCGTCCACCCAAGCTCGCCGAGATGAGCTTGAAAAGGCTTATGCGCAATACGTCGAGGATTACAAGGCGGATCTCGAGATGCCTGGCCCGTACCTCAGGGCTCGCTTCACCACAGATATTGTTGAGGCTGGTGCTGCGATTATTTCCAGCTCTAGCCTCGATCTTGCCTCTCTCCGTTTCCCTACAAGTACGTTGATGAATTCGTGTATAAGGTAGCTATGCACTAATATTCACATCGTAGGCCGTTCTGGCGATTGGTACTTCATCTCACCAGGTGCAACAGTTATTCAGCCAATGAGTAGCTATTATGGAGAATTTCCTGCCGTTATTGCCTCTGAGCTAGTCCCAGGGGCCCTCGCGCCAGTCAAGTGGGAGAGAGCCTGCGACGGGTTTGTTGGCGATTCCATCAGTGCAAGGTTTTGGAGGGCTATCCCTCCTACTTCTGACTATGTGGCCCTTGGCGCAGTCGGAATGTCAGGAGAGCTCTCTATAATGTTCGAGCAACCTCCGGAAGACCTGGTCAAGGGCTTTCGTGCTGTTCATAAACGTGCTCTCGCTAGCGCCGAGAAAGGGGTCGAAGCCACGTATACGTGCTTTTGGAACGAGAGGTGCAAAATTTTCAACGTGGACGGGAAGTACTGGTACGCGGATACGGCCCCATTAAGCAAACAAGATTGCATGCGGTTTGACACAAAGAATGTGATTGTGGAGGACTCCAAGCGGTTTGCAAAAGCGTAGAGCAGCAATAAGTAGTGATTGGTGGCTTAAATTCAAACTGTATTAGTCACACTAGTAATTCAAGTTTCACTCAGGTCGGAATGTCTCCAGCGTGGTACTTACTCACTAGTACTCACTATCGACCGTTCGACCTTTGCGAAAGGCCAGTGACGTAGCATGACACACATTGATTACTTAGGGCGTCTAGAAGCAGCTTCGTGGCGTGGGATTCCTCTTCCCGGAAGGACGCTCGAGCGACGGGCTCTGCTTCCATCACACCTTTTCTTCTAAACCAAGCTGTTCCCCATGTTCAACTTATAGATAAAGTCCTCTGATAGAGCTACTAATAACCGGAATCATATGATTCCACTCAGGCCATGACTCGAACTAAACGGAAGGGAATAGTTGGAGGGCTTGAAGCGCCCTGGAACCAGGATGAGCGAAAGTGAGTACTAGTCTTGGACACAACGCATTCAGAGACACTAATCGGACTCTTCTGCCAGTTCAACGGTCGACAGTAAGTATGCGATGACTGGGCTCGTTACCAGCTTCTCATCTGACACGGCTAAGGCATCCTGGCTAGGGGCTCCATAAAACGACGCAAAACCGACGGAATGAACTCTAGATTCGACCGGATGATCGCAACTGTAAACATAATTCATACCCCGAACTCCAACCCAAAGCGTCGAAGATCAGCCTCCTCAGCAAGTGGGTCATCCTCCGCGATAAGCTACGACATTCCGAAGACCCCTGTAGACGCATATAATGACCTGGAGGGCGGACGACTGGGCGAGGATTTTACTGTGCTTAAAATGAGGCAAGATACTCGCGACAAGACTGTATTCCCGGCATTCGATCTATCCTACTTTGATCATGAAACCGAGGATGGTCAAGGGGCAGTCCCACCATGGCTCTCTGACGCTATGTCCACTCTTGATGCGCAACACCCTATACGTGCTCTCGTTCCAGCTTCCAAGCCGCACGCACCCCTCATATCGAAGCCTGGACACTCGTTCGCATCCCCCGCGTCCCTTCTGCGTCCCTTGCCTCAGGCTGGTACTACAGCCGATGATGACCCTTTTGCATTTCGAGCTCCAAGCAGAGGCCAATATGACTCTCTTGACTGTGCCCAAGCGGACTCGGGGAACTATATACTTAATAGACACCTGGAGTTCGACGGAAGTAGTCAGGAATCATTAGCCATGGCGGAGGTGTCGCCTCAGGAAATTGCCAGTCTCCTTTCTCACCCTTCATCGTCTGCTTCGCCCCAAACGGCTCTGTTCCTCGGTCACGTAAAATCACCAATCTTTACTTCGTCTGTAGAAGATGCTCGCTCTACTTCTCGCTCTCCTTCACCAGACATCACCAATGCTTTGCCCTCCTCTGGCTATGGACATCATGTTCCTACTTCGCTTGCTCCATTCTCTACCCCTGGCCCTTTCGCTACTAACGCTTCTCGAGTGCCTACATTTACTAGTGCTGATGCTTCATCAAGCCCTCCTCATGCTCCATCAAGTCCTCCTCGTGCTTTATCTGCATTACATCCTCTTTCACTCTCTCATGTCAACTCTCCTAGTGCATTTGTGGCTTCTGGGGTGACTCTGCCGTTCTCAACGCCTGGACCTCTTGCACCAAGCAATCCTTCTATCGTCTCTCGCTCTGCTTTCCGGTTTGGGCCTGCTGTACACCGCCCTATTGTCTTTCAAAATACCACTGATGATGATCTCGATTTCCCTCAAGAAACCGATGGTTTACTTGTAGCTTCCCTCCACACTCCAAAACCTCACTTTAATCTATCCAACTCCAGGCCAATCTCATACACCACCCCCGTTCCAAAGCGCATATACTTTGACTCCCCAGCAGAGGACCCAATAGGATCAGACCCTCTCGAGCCTACTGAATACGAGCTAGATCTTGACTATGACCGCCTTGATTTCCGCTGGGAAAGGTTCGATCCCGCCGGCATTCCTGGACAGGATCGTGCAAGTGTCGTTCAGCAGGATGTTATGGCAGTACTTAACGATGACGACACATCAGAAGACGATGAGATGGACGAAGCTCCTACTTCCCAGCAACTTGGATCAACGCGCCAGCGTGGGGATACCCAATCGTCACAAAGGGCTACTCAGAGTCAGGTCGCACCGACAATCGATAATTACACGCAGCCTATAGCTGAACATAACGCTCGGGGAGAGGCGTTGAGCAAGATCGACGGAGAAAATGAAGTGTCCGCCCCTCCTGACTCTCCTCCACGAGGACCTTCCTTCGCGCCAGCTCCGGGAATATACATATCTCCCCTTCGTGGTGATCCACCAAGCGAATCAAACCAGGACGATGACGAGCGGAACGACCTCCAGGACAACAGCTTCTCACAAGTGTCTGACGAAATTAAGGACGAGGTATGTGTTTCGCCACTACACTAGTATGCGAGAAACCTGGAACTGTTATAGCCGCTCGATGTCCAGTCTCCTCCACGAACGCCAGTGCAACAGATCATGCCCTCTTTCCCGAATACCGCAGAAGCATCGAGGAGCAACACAGTCTCGCCACCTTTGTCTGTTCCCAAGATTGCTGTGCTTTACCCGAAGGATGGGTCGGGGGACGAGATCGAGGACCCGGAAGCGGACGTGGGCTCTCAGGCAGTTCGAGAGGCATCGCAGAATTCTCATGATAGCATCGAGTCGTGGAGTGCGGTGTGAAGCCTGTGTAGCGTCCTCTTCTACTAAATATATGTAGGGCCGTCAATGAATATGACGCTATTCGCTGCTTGAACAAGACCTGAATAATAAGCTCCGCGAACCCGCCGCGAAACACAGTAAAACTTGGTACACGCTGGTGCACGCGCTAGTACTTACCGTACTGCTTTCCTCGTACGATAAAGGTAAGTTATAGAGATTTGAGTTTTGCCTTAGACGCCTGAATTGCGGGGAAAGACGTTTTTCGATCAGCGAATTGCGAGACAATGACAGGGGTAGGTTTGGTTTCACCGCCGAGGATGACACGTATACTAGCGTATGCTTCACACTCAGCAATCGGACGATTTTCGCAAAAGTATAGAAGCTCGGTTGTATCGTGGATAAAGCTGTCGTGTCAGCTGCGAAAGGAATACACCCTTGCCCGAAAAGCGAAAACAAATGACTATATACGCTGTATGTCCGATGTATATGAGACGATGAAAATATTACTCTATGTAATATTAGAGCATCACGGATGCGTGATGATGTACCGACGAGGAAAAAAAAGAGAATACGAACGATATACAAAGCAGCATGCAAGGATGACGACAGCAAATAACGACGAGATTGCGAAAGTACGACGAGATTGAGAATGGAGGCGATGATGCAGGTGACGCCTGCCTACACTGTGCGCACGGCGATTACCAGCCGACGTCGCCACTATCGTAAGGCTCGACGATGAGCTGGGCCTCCCCTCGAACCTTCCTGAGTCTGTATCGCGCCAGCTCATAACGCTCGTAGGAGGCGGCCGCGAGGCGCATGGCGCGGATGTGGTGCGGCTTGGAGTTAGCAGCAATGGCGTGCGCACGAGACTGCCAGATGCAGGTGGCGAGGTTAAGGCCTGTCTCTGGGTGTGGGATACCATACCAGTAGAGAATCAGCTGTGTAAGGGGATTGACATCAGTTGTGCGTTTCCCGTACAGCCGGGGTATGACTTACTCCGCCATTTTGAACTGCTTCTTCATGAGCCTGGCGATCCGCCTCGTAAAGCGCTGGAAACGCGTCAATTATTAGAACGTCACCCAACCGAAAAAACAGAATGAATGAAAGACTTACGTCCACCATCACTTCCTTCTTTGCGTTTACTCCGAAAGACGACACAATACCATTCTCTTTCGGCGTCCTCTGGTAGAAGAAGTTCCTTCCAGTTGAAAGCTTCTTCATATGGCGTGACCGAATACTCGGTAGTAATGGGCTGGAACTTGTGAAGGGCTTTGTGTAGCATGAGGGATACGGGGTCAATATCGGGGAGGCGAGTGTCGGTAGTCAACGGTCTATAGTTGCTCGTGTGTTCGGGTGGTTGTGCATAGCCAGGCGGGAGAGAGGACAAGAGAGGCGGCAAGTAGAGAATGGGTGCTGTCGGAGTGGTAAGAGTGGTCGAGTCAAATGTTGGAAGGTGGTGAGGGTCGTGTTCATCAATTATATCCTTGGGAGATGCCTCTTCTGTTGGAGGTGTCAAGGCCACAACAGGAACAGTGGGAGTATGCTGGTGAACAGGAGTGGTAGGGGCAGACGGGACACCCAGCCGAGCCTTGAAGTGGTTCTCGGGCACCCAGGATGATACAGCTGCGGCAGCCATGTATATGAGAGGTATATGAGAGATTAAAGACCAGTTGAGCTGTGTTTCAGTGGAGGAGAGGTGATTGTTTGCCGAAATGACTGTGGGCAGTCCTTATATACGAAGTTTCCGATCACAAAAATCGGACGAAGTCTCGAATTAAATTCGGCGGTGACCACTGGTTGCGCAAGCAGCATTTCGAGCAAACGTCAGTGGTAGTAGCCGCGGGCCAGATGCGGCGGAGGACAGCCATGGCGTGCAATTGCGCCAACCACGAGCACGCGATGAGCTCGGAAGAGTCACGTTCCGCGTCCTACCGTTCGGCGTGTTGTCCTGTGAGACAGCAATAAGAAAAAAATGCAACGAATGAAAAGGAGCGTGTTATTCCTACTGTATGTACTGACGGCTTTGCTAGCTTGCAATTGGCACTCTCAGCGATGTCGAACAGACAATCCGGCGAAGTCTGCGACACTTTGGGGTGGAGGCGGGGTAAAAAGTAACACAACTACCAATCATACCTACGCTGTTTAATGTCTGTCCTTATTTCCGCGGTCGCTTCTTGCATGTCGATGTCTACAAAGTCTGAAATTCGGCGGACGTTTATGACAATCTGCGGAGATGTCAGTGGTCAGTCGAAAGTAACGAGTGGGAACTTTTTACGCTGGGCAAGTGTGGCGGCCACGTGAAGTATTGATGCGCCTTCCGTTTTGAGATTCCGGTCGTACCCCCCAGCGCTGAGCGTGGTCGTTCACCTAAGCCTCTAACATCTTTACTTACTTGTCTTGCGATCCTGAAGGATGGCCGCAGCTCGGAAGGTTGTTGATCACACGGCATACCACCTTGCACCCAAAGGGTTTTGGAAGAAATTCCGTACGTTGCGCATCTGTCCTTCTCCTGGTTACTTTGCTAACGGACTTAACCTGCTACTGTAATGTATAGGCGATGCGGTGGTCGTAAACCCGGAAATATCCAGCGGTCTTCCTATCCAAGGCATACATAGATACCCCCCACCTGGTTCGAGACCCGAGAGATATGCAACTCCTGCCACCAAAGGTACGTTGCCTCTGCATATCACTCATCACGTCGTGCTCAATGGCATTCCCAAATAGCGTCCGACCCCGCACAGAACCCGTATTGGAAACGTGACGTTCGCCGGGCATACCCCCAGCTGTCTGTCGTTACCCAATCTGAACTGTCAACCCTGTTGCTAGAACACCACCAAGCCGCTAAAGCGTACGTTCTGTACAGACTATACCGCTTGATAACCAGCTGACCGTGTCCTCAGTGTTGCGGCACCTCCTGCGGAGGGTGAAGGGGAGAAGAAGGATGTTGCTGTGCCAGAGATACCCTCTGTCGACCTGACCGAGGCCATTGCCACCGTCGTTGGCGAGCAGAAGACGTTCACCGAGACAAGGCTTCCTCCGAGATTCCCGACGTCTTTCAAGCGATGGAAAGCGGAGCGTGTTGAGGATGCCCCACATGACCCCCACTCTTACTTCCCTATGCTGCTCGTTAAATAGATTGGTCCTCATAGAGCGCTCTACCTCAAGTGGAATTCTATCCCATAAACTCTACGCGCGACCATGCAGGCTGAGACCATATGCCGTCCTACTAGGTGGGTACTCCGACTGGTGTGATGCTCCTTACAACATTAGGTGAAGTGTCGGCGGCTCAAAAATAACGGCTTGTAAGGTTTCAATGCTGAAAGATACTACTTCATGAGCCGTATGCCATTTTAGGTGGCTAGTGAATCGCCCATGAGCATAAATACTAAGAGTGTTACAGACAGAGCTGGTGTAACCGTTCGTTTACCTTGCCATCATTGTGAAAGTCTAGCTGTATATGTGATTTTAGGAGGAGACGCCACCTGCCAATTCAACTTCAAGTTGTTGCAGTCACGTTAACGACATGGTTTGACTCTTGTGCACCGAGTGTTCCCCTTAGCCTTGAAATCTCACCTCTCCGTGCACTACGACAGCGAAATTAACGTCTCACTACCACCCTAGCCACCTCAGAACACACTGCACAACGTGCTTCGAACACCTCGACATCCACAATGGCCGACTCGACTGCGCTACCAACCGCAGCACTAGGCTCGTCTGCAGAGGCTCAAGCAGCTGCATTCGCCGCAGACGACCGGATACATTTCGACAGAACGACTGGAACGTGGAGACTTGAAGATGACGATGGGAACGAATTGGAGTATGATACGGCGAAGGGGGTTTGGGTGCCAGTTGTGAGCTTCTTCTTCTTGATCGTCTTGCGCAAGCGACATTAACCGTTCAAAAGCTGTCTGAAGACCTTGTAAAGGCGCAGCAGGCTGCTTACTCCGTCGCTGGAGTTGATGAAGAGGTGCGTTTATGACTATTTTCTCCCCGAACCCTTCGACTTATTCATGGAACTGCTCGTCTGGAAGTAGACACCGGCCGCACCCGTTCTTGCGCGTACCAAGAAGCGAAAAGAGCCTGAAGACTACACCTCGAGTACATTAGGTCAAGAAGCAGGCCCCTCTACGAAGAAAGGCAAGAAGAACAAAGACAAGGAGGAACGGAAGTCGAAGAATACTGCAGTATATGTAACCGGGCTTCCAGGCGACGCGGATCCAGACGAGATTGTCGAACGATTCTCCAGGTGTGGCTTGATTGAAGAAGACGATGAAGGCCAGCCGAAGGTGAAATTGTATGCCAGAGATGACGGATCGTTTAGTGGAGAAGCGTTAGTGGTGTATTTCAAGGAGGACTCGGTGATATTGGCCTTGAACATTCTGGACGATGCAGAGCTGAGGATAGGGGACCCGTCGACGAGGATGAGTGTGCAGGTTGCACAATTCGGACACAAGCATGAGGTGGGAAGCGTGGAGGGGAGTGGTACTGCGAAGGTGCGCAAGACGATAGACAAGAAGAAGGCTACGAGAAGAATAGGCAAGATGCAAAAGTGTGTTTTACTTCTGCTGGGTTATGCAACGTTGTATACTGATGATCCATATTTAGGAAATTGGCAGAATGGGATGACGAAGATGGGTTTGGTCCCACAATTACTGAGGAAGACAAAACTCGCGAAGCGAATCGTTCTGGCCGTGTGGTGGTCCTCAAACATATGTTCACGCTGAAAGAGCTGGAAGAAGATGCGTCTTTGCTTCTTGATCTCAAAGAGGACGTACGCGAGGAGTGCTCAACCTTGGGAGAAGTAACAAATGTAGTGCTGTACGATGTGCGTGTTGTTTAACACCCCCTTCAGCACCTCACTGACTTGATCTTCAGAAAGAGCCCGATGGCATTATGACGGTGAAATTCCGTGACCACCTGAGCGCAGAGGCATGTGTGATAGTGAGTGTTATGCCCCAGTCCTCTACTTTACCCAGTGGTGTTGACATATCCGCAGAAAATGCATGGCCGGTTCTTCGCCGGACGTCGGATTGAAGCATCTCTTTACGCCGGAAAGCAGCGATTCAAGCGAAGTGGTACCGGTGAGGAGGTTGGAGGCGACACCGATGAAGCTGAGAAGAAGCGATTGGATGACTTTGCGAACTGGCTCATGGCTGAAGGAGACTGAAAGTGCTCGGCCTTTCTTTCAATGTTCAAGTTTCTGGGTTTATGCAGATCTAACAGCTCCTCTTCTAACTTCGGTGTAATGATAACTAGTCGTGTGCTTGCACCTGCTTACCCTATGGACGTGCCATATAAACGTGAACGACATACTTAAATGACACACGGGTCCTTTGCCTGTGTGGTCAGCGAATATTAGCAGTGATCGGTGCTTGTGAATATGTGGGCGCCTGTTCCTCATTACAGCCACGTTTGGGTCTCGGCAGCGGTGGCTGCGACGGCTCATAACGTACTCTCATTGCAGGCTGCCACATCTCCCTGTGAACGATGCCAAATCGTTCAGAGTATCAGCCTCTTGCGCAGAATGTCGACGCCGACGATGGGAGCGACGTAGGCGACCTCCTGCCAACACCCGTCACCGCGGCGGACCCTTCCCGTGGGTTGCGGCGTCCGCAGCGACCAGGACACATAGACTTGAGCAAGCTGGACACAGCCTTCAAGAGGTATGCTTGCACGCATTAGTATATACACACTGACACTGATACTATATTGAGGTGGACAGAGTCCATCGCGCAGAAGGTGAAACGGAAGAAGAAGGTCGACGACAAGTCGCGCAAGGAGATTTGGCATAGCGTCTTTGCCCCTCATGTCGAGGCGACTTACATCGATGATAGTCCGGTGAGTGGAGAATCCTATAACTATGTCATTACTATTTAACGTTTATAATAGCCCAAGACTCTGGACCATAACCCGCCTATGACCAAGGCTGACTTCAATATGTGAGTTCCTGTCAATATGTCCGCCTACTGCTACTGAATCTGTACAGCCGAGTAGTAGAGGCAGTCAAGGATGCTATTGCAGAAGGCATACATCCAAAGATGATCACCAAGGGCTCTTCGGGATCGTACTTTGCGCGCGCGAAGGTGGACGGCAAGGTCCAAACCGTTGCGTATGTGTATACATCGTGTGTCGTGTATTTACTGTGACTAACGTTACGTTTGTATAGCGTCTTCAAACCAAAGGATGAAGAGCCGTATGGTAACCTCAACCCCAAGGTATTTCTAGTTAGTTTAGCTATGAGAGGGATATTGACATGCTGCTCTAGACCACCAAGTGGCTGCATCGGCAATTTCGATGGATTATTCCTTTCGGGCGGGCTTGTCTTATACCAAACTTGAGGTCAGTAAGATTTCTAACTATCTCATGAGCCAAAGTCTTGATTATATACCAAAGCTACATCTCAGAAGCAGCTGCGTCTCTTCTAGATGAACGGCTCAAACTCTTCATAGTCCCGCGTACAGAGCTTGTCTCGCTATCAAGTCCTGTAAGTCTCGTCTACCTTTCGAATTTGGAACCCACTAAAACCCTATACTAGGCCTTCTATTACGATTGGCTTGATAGGAACGCCGCGAAAAAGGGCAAACCCCTACCAGATAAAATAGGAAGTATGCAATATTTCCTACATGGGTTTACGGGTAAGTGTATTCAAAGCGAGCCGTAGATGTGTGTCATTCATGCAAGGTCAGATGCCTCTGACTTTCTGAGGAAACACCCCTGGCCCGGACGTGCCATATCCGACACTTTCGATGATTCGAACCATCGTAAGCGAAACTTGTCAGCAAAGGCCTGGAATACCATGAAGATACTGTGCGGCAAGACGGGGGTTGAGGAAGACTATATGGAAGATGAAGAACGAGAAGACGAGCGAGTACTATTCGATGCTACGGAGGCTTTGCCGAACCAGCCTTTTTATTGGTCGCCTTCTTTACAAGACAGCTTCCGCGAGGAATTAGAGAAGTAAACGTCGTTGATGACTATCGTTTGCAAACGTTTACTGACGTTCTATACCATGTAGACTTGTCATTCTAGGTTTGTCCCCGCAAAAATCCCAGAACGTGGTGTACTAATCATGACAACTCCAGATTATTTAATGCTCAATACTGACCGAGGAGCCGATAATTACATGATCAAGTACTGCAGTGTTCAGCACGGCTCTATTCTAGTAGACGTTGAACCATCGCGAACCGGCCCACGCGGAATGCGACAGATGAGCGAAATACGTCGGACGACCAACGCACCAACAGCCTCTCCACAAATGGTTGCAGGGCCGTCTACCTCTTCTTCTATCAATCGCGTGTCTCAAGGAGGCTCTGAAATAAGATATACAGAACGGCCGCACATCCATATTGCCGCCATAGATAATTCCCTCTCTTTCCCTCACGAACACCCGAAAGGATGGCGGTCGTACACGTATGGGTGGTTGTATCTTCCGGTGACGATTATAGGCAAGCCATTCAGCCAGAAGACCAGGGACCACTTCTTGCCCCTCCTAACGTCGAAAGAGTGGTGGGCGGATACAACTTATGAGTTACGAAAGCTGTTCGCTATCGATCCTGACTTCCATCCTAAAATGTTCAGAGTACGGGTGTCATTTGTATCGATCTATTTTGTGGGCTAACTATATACGCTACAGCGACAACTGGCAGTGATCAAAGGACAAGCATGGAACATTGTTCAGTCTCTAAAGCACTCTGTACGTCGATTGTTCTACTGATCGTCAGACTATTCCTAATTGCATGCCATAGGACGAAGGTTCGTGCTAATACATGAGCTACTGTACCCCTAAATATCTATATCCTAACTACCCGCAGGGCCACTGGAGCTCACCAGACGCCAGAAGGTGCTCGTCTGGGATGACGAGGTTGAGGTTTCAGATGATGAGACGCCTGCAATTCTAAGCGGGCCTGCTGCGATGAGTCCAAAATCACCGAGATCGCCTCATATATCTATCCATACACTCCCACCTGAACCTCGCTCAAGACGCAGTCAAAGCGTAACTGATTTCCCTCCACCTATGCGTAGAGTCTCTACAGAGTTTACTGGAGTCTCCCGGCCTGTCTCGTTCTCCGC
>JAXQGX010000774.1:0-11631 GCA_037040455.1 Irpex sp. P115-07
CCCGTCTGCCCTCCATGGGAGAAGCCGCCCATGACGCTGCTCGAGTTCCTCAAGAGCCTGTGTACCTGGGAGAATCTCGGATACCTTACCCTCGCCATCTCTGCTTTCGTCTCTCTGTGGAATGCCTACACTGGTCGCTTGTCGCGTGACTTACTCGACGACATCATCTATGGCCGTCTTGACGCTCACTGCCCTTCTATCCTTGAGGCCATTCGCACTTCTCCTGACGACGATATGTCTGACCTTGTATCTCTTGATGAGCCTGCTGCAAAGCCTGAGGTCACTGTCCCTGTCCAAGCTGAGTCAATCGAGGAGCCTGTCGTCGAGGTCGTAGCCACGGAACCTCAAGGTACTCATGATGACGGTCAGTTACATCCTTTCAGTCATTTACGGCAGAAGCTCACATCTTATAAACGGCAGGTCTTGCTAGTGCAGCGGCTGGAGACGAGGAGCCTGTGTCTCCTCAGTCCTCTGCCGACGTGAAGTCCGATGTGGTAGAGCCCAAGGTCGACGACGGTGAGTTGCCTGCTATTCATCACAACACTCATGCTCACTGTATAATTGCAGTACTAGGCCATGAAGAGCCGGTCGACGTCGCATCTGAGGAGCTCCCTGAAGCTCTCATTGAACAGTCTGGCAACGATGTCCCTGTCAACGACAACCAAGGTAAGTTGATCTTTATATGTACATGGCACCTATGCTAAGTGTGAGGCACAGTCGATGAGGAAGTCGAACATCCTTTATCACCTCCGAACGTCGATTTGGTTGATGAACTTCAAGTTGAACTTGAAGTTAACGATGGTGAGCAGTTCTCTTGAATTCATTACTGCACATGATCGGACGTAGTAAACAGCCATAACCTTGGATGACGCCCTCCCACATGACGTCCCTCCTGAGACTCAGGATCAGGTCGTCGATGCTGCGCCAGCCAACGAGGCACAGGTAGCAGAAGCCACTGCGTCACCCGTACTACCGACGAAGCTTCCGGACGACGTTGTTGAGGCCATCACCCAACTAGCTGTTGTTCCAAAAGTTAGGGCAGGGCGGAGCGGTAGAAAGTGTAAGCAACTCGCGAGGCAGCGTGCTGCTGCTGCCGCCGCCGCCGCCGGACTCACGGAAGCACCTGCTCAAGAGCCCGAGTCTGTCGAAGAGCCTGTCGAAGCCACACCGGCACCAAGGCCTGCACGCCATTACACGGCCGCACAGCGACGTTACCGGACAGAAAACAGGGCGCGCCGTGCTCGTGAGCGGGCTGCAAGCCACCAAGAAGCACTTCAGTCGGGACCATCGAGGATAGTCGAGGAGCCCGAAGCTCCTACTCCTCTCTTCACCGACGCCGACTTCCCTCCGTTGCCTGTGGAGCCTGTTGCAGTCAAGGTCATGGAGCACAAGATGTCGTACGCTCTCGTCACCGCCGTCTCACCTCCCTCCAAGACGGCAGTGGTCTACGACCACTCACTGGTGGCGGCAAAGCTTTCGACGACGGCCAACGCGCACCCGGACCACGAGCCTGAACGACCTCAGTTCAAGTGGGTCGCAGCAAGCAGACGCTACGAGGACGTACCCCGGAGCTCAACATGGACGAACTGGACCTTGGATCTCGAGGACATCGCCATCGTTCGGCCTTCGAAGAGGATCACGAAACAGCAGAAGAAAGACTAGTTGGACATTTGCATGGGTTCGTTGGATACTAGCGAGTCCGCCTCGTTTCTACCTTCGGACTCGTCCTTCTACTCAATCCTTAGGCTGTTTTCGCCTCTTCGCTTGGTCGGACCTTGCGCATGTTCTACGGGCTCTCCGTTTTGACGATATCGCCATTGGCGGTCCTACGAGGAGGTACACGATGCGGCAGAAGAAAGACGGGTTGGACATTGTGTGGGTTTGTTGTGATACTAGCGAGCTCGTCTCGCTTCTACCTTCGAACTCGTCCTTCCACTCAATCCTTGTGCCGTATTCGTCTCTTCGTCTGGCTACCTTTGTGTGTATCTCATGGGTCCTCCCGTTCTGATCTCCATTGTCCTCAGCTTGCGCGCTCCGAGTGTTAGTCTTTGCTTCTTCTCCTCAGTGTATCCTACGCATCGCTTCAGTCGCTGGACATTCATAGGCTTCATCGTTCCGTCTTCTCCTTCTATTAGCACATCACTACGGACTTGGATATCAACTTAACGACTCCATTTGTAATCTTTATTTATCTTCTTCGCCTCGTACTCGGATCGGACTGGACTGTGGACTGTGGACTGTGGACTGTGGCCTGGCATCCCATTGTGTCGGATTTCTTTTCTGGACTTATAACTACTTCTCTTATGTGTATTTAGCCTTGCGCCGCTCATGGACGGTTCTCATTGTATCACAGATCCATCTGTACGGCTTCAAATGTAGCTATAATAGTACTAGGCATAATCATAATTATCTTTGAAAGAATATGACAGTGCGCTACAGCACTGTTGGTCCAGGCGGCCGCCGTCGCCTAAGACTTTGCGGCAACCGCCGGTGGCGGAGTCGCACACTGACGAGCTCACTTCTATGTACCTACTTCAAGGTCTACTACCATCCATGTCCTTGATCAACATCTCGTAAAGTTTCTAGTGCGTTCTGAGTATATCGGAATCCCTGCACAGCATGCGTGCATTTCTACTTATCAAGTAGACACCGTTATTTATCGCACCACCGGCGCGCTGCAAGTACTGGCAACTTGAATTCCTTCTCAGGCTTGAAGCTTGAAGCTTGAGGGTGACCGGTGAGCACTAAGTACTACTTACCGGCGTGTCATGATTGCCATCAACTTACCGTTCGCAAGGTCAGGGTCATTAGCAATGACATATCTGTGCTACCTGTACTCATTTTTTGCTGCCATCTGAAGTTAACGAAATACACTATTGATAGACACAATGACAGCCCCGGCCTGGCTTGATTTGGTACGAGAGGATTAACTCACACGACACCGATCGCAATCGATGCCTCAAATTTACGTTACTGGAAGCCAATCCGATAGGCTGACTGGTGGTTCTTGTCGCTGCACCAAGTTTCAGCTCTCCATGACCGGTTCGCAAACTTCCTTCTACACTCCCGTGTTCCACGGAACGCCCTACTAGCTTGGAAGGTGGATCATCCATCTCATCGAATGTCGGTGCAAGTCAACTCTCGACAGCCAGCTAATTCAGTTCTGACTTCTATCTTCCAGGTTTCAAGTACGGCGCGCGATATATGTATTCGGATGCCTGTCGCGTGATGGTATACACTGCAATCTTTCGTGGAACTTGAGTTTAAGGGTATCGCTTATGCGTTATGTGACCTCCATGTCCCAGGCTGTCGAAACGCCTAGCAGCTGCCGCACCACATGCCCACAAACTGCGTAAGCCCAAGATACCTGGGAGCAGGTGTCGTAGCCCAAAATCTACTGGTTTAATAAAACATACTCACTGACTATCTACTGGTAGCTGAGCTGCTGGGAACAGGTCCGTGTTTGACCCAGCTCGAACGCTGCTAACTTGGTACAGCAGTCTTCCACACTTGTGAGGGCGGTGCGTACATGGTTAAAGTTACGGCAGTAAACGTCACCGACAAGGTTTCAGCGCATTACGCGTGGCCCTCAAATAACCGTTTCGATCCAGCGTGTACTCACGAAGACACGCACAAGTGCGAAAGGTGACTTCAACTGTCACGCTGAGTCAAGCCTAGCTGCAACCATCACCACGCAGCTAATTCAAAGTCGAAATCTATCTTCCAGGTTTAAATTACAGTGGCGGTACCCGTATTCTTTTCCTGCGACTGATGTTGCCTGTGCACAATGCCGTTAAGCGGCGATTCCAAAGCCAGTTGCTTCTCGCGCTCGCAAGGGTCCCTGGCAGCCTATATGCTGTGATTTAACACGCACACATATATATCTAGCTGCAAATGCCATTCGGGGTGTTCTAACATCAATACACACGAATTCTCGCCCTCCTGCACCTCCCAACATGCAAAGAAGTGGCCCCGATGGAGCGCTAGAGTCAGCCGACAGCCAATCTGACGATGACGGTTTCCCAAACGAAACTGGAGGTGAGACCAGAGATTTATCTCAACTGAGGCCCATCTTCATATTACGGTCCGCGATTTAGCCCATCAAACTATCAACCAACGCATCGGACGACCTGTTGCGAGGAGCGGCAAGGGCAGAAAGAACACTGCCGCAACTGTTACACACTCGAAGCAACCAACTGTTGGACCGGAGATATATGTTAGGTTCGAAGCGTAAGTTCAACATGTTCTCCTTCGCCGACTCGGTCATGTGCCTTATCTTATTCCAGTCAGGTTGTGGAGTTGGATGCAGAGGTGCGTTTCACGTCCAACGAGACGGAACCGATATGCCTGACACACCACGGCCAGTTACGAAAGCTTGGAAACAAGGCACGCGCGTTGGGTCGCTCTGCAGGTATACTTGCTGCGTCGACCCGTCTTCGTGAGCGCCTCGGTCGCGTTTTGTATCTCTTTCGGAAAAACGCGGAGGAGCTCTATCCAGAGGGGATTCGAGAACATATCATCGCGAATCGCACTCCTGTCAAGCACGTCCGTCGGTGGAAGGCGAAGAATTTCCTAGATCCCACTATCAAAATACAAGCCCCTTTGCAGGATAACTCTGACAGCACACATGATAGTTTGGCACAAGAGTTTTGGCAGTTTTCAAGAGATGTCATCACGTTGTTTGAATGCTTTGGACAGTATCCCGAGTTTCTGGAGGAACTCCCGGACTTCTCCATCGCAGAAGATCTACAGGTGTGTGCAATTTACAATCATTCTGCAAGCTCTGCGCTGTATCGACGCAAACTTTGTAGATGTGGGCCAACTCATTGCTGGAGAACTTTGAAAGTAAGTATTAATGAATCACTGTACTACATGGACGTTGACGGTGTCAGCAGATGAGTCCACAAACATGGCCTTCCGACAATTTCTCTTCGATTCCATGATAGAGATCGGTGCGAGTCTGGAGACCCTCGCAAGACATTTCATTCAGGTGTTTACCAAGATAGGTAGGACATATATAAACATATGTAACGGCTGTCAAACTGACGCAATTTCAAGGTATTCCGACTGTCAAAGCATCTCAGGACCATGGTGCTTCCAACCTGCAGAATCAAACCATCGTGGCTGCCCTGTTCGCTGGAGTTGGTACCGGGATGATCCAAGTGTTTTCCACTGGTGGAAGTGGCGGTTTACACGATTGGATTGTACTTCTTTGGTATATGACATTGATATTCAGTGTCGCTTCCGCTGTAAATGGACTCTTGAACCTCAGCTGGATGCAGGCTATCTAGTGAGTTCCAGCTCCTTCTAAAAGATGTAATAAAACTGATATTGTACCAGCCGCTCTCCAGATAGCCATGTTCCTTGGTGGGTCATCATTTGGATCAAACGGTTCCCGCTGGTGTTCCTTGTCCTGGCCGTCGGATGCTTCTTCGTGGCTCTCATACTTTTCGCGCTTACGCCGCAGCAGGTGAGTGTTGTATTGGCATTTGGGGAGTTCAGAAATATTCTGAAAGTATTCTAGAACCGAGAAACACTTATCGTTACTATCGCACTGTCGTCCGCATCCTGCTTCGGCCTTATTATCGTGTCCGGTTGGTTCACTTGCGAGCTCATTGTGTACAGCATCTATGGCGGCAGAAAATGGCTCGCGGATATCATCTGGAAGGACAATATTCTTTCTTTCGTCCAGGACCAGTGGGGTAGCCTCTGGGAAGTGAGAAAGAAGATACCAACAGGTGAGCCATATCCAGTCATTGCCTCGCACTTGCGCCTCTTAACTACCCAATTGGAGTACTTAGTTACAGTGGACCTAGAGAGAGCCAATATTCCACTCCAACTCCGGCGAAGGGAGAATGTGTTAGACACTGGCTCACACGTCGATTTGTTGGCCTTCACGAAACTTAAGGACCAAGGGAATCGTCCTGGCATAACGAGAAGTAGACTTCTCTGGCAAAAGGTTAGAGAAACTTACTTGTCAGCGAAAGAGCAAGACCAGGGATCTTCTCGACCACTTCCCGAGACACAAGCGTCGAGATTCAGTAATATAATCGGCGCTACTGTGAACAATAATCGACACGGCACTATCTCCAAGCTGCAGCGTATGACTATTACAGGGTTACATACCGTTGAAGACTCTAAGCAAGCAATGGTTCGCTGTTTGCAATTTTCGCCTGACGGATCATTATTGGTCTCATCTCGGTATGTGCATTATATATGTGTGTGTTCTATATCCTTGGCACACAACTGACTACAGCCGTGCGCAGGTGGAACTCGTGTTCGACTGTGTTCGAATTGGCGGTATGTGTCTCGTTCCAGTGGCAGTAATAAGTATGTCATAAACCGTTTATTATCCAGACCGTCATGGATCCCTTGCACGGTCACAGCTTCGAGCATCCCGCCAAGACAGGCTACATCCATCAAGTTGACTGGTAAAACACTACTTCCTTCCTGAGCGCAAAATTTCTACTAAGGATCCTCTACTCAGGTCCCCAGATGGTAGTAAGCTGCTAATGAGGTCCAACCGAAAATTGATTGTCTGGAAAGTCACTTGCGGCGGCGGCGGGCAAGAATTCGACGCCTCGAACGACTCTGCTGGTTCTCGTAATCGGGATTGCCAGAACAGTGATATTAATGTAACGATGATGTCTCGCACAGAACTGGGAAACGAAGGGAACACCATACGCAGTGCCCGCTGGCATGACAATAACGAAGGTGAGAGTTATCTGTAATATTTACAACATGGTGTGGCCACCCTGACCCTAAATCTTCAGGATTCTACTATACGGAAGGCAAGCGATTGCTGACTATGGTTAGTTTTTCATCTCTCCCATTTTGACGCATTATTCATTCACTATTCTCGTAGTCTCAAAACATGTCAAATCAGGTGAGCAGACAGGGCTCTTGTATTTTCATCGTTGTGCATACGTAATAACGAGTTATGTCAGATCGCGATCATGCCCGATAGCTCGTCGCAGCATCTGGAACTACGTAGTCTCTGTACTATTACTTCTGGTTCCGAACTAGTCATCGTAGGGGCCGGGAGGCAAGTACAAGAAGGTCAAGAACAATCAAAGCGGTATTTTATCTTTGGTGAGTCCTCCGAAACGACCAGTACATAATCTATTGAGGAATATATCTAACATACATAGCTTGGGACTCGCGGAGGAAGTTCAAGGCTGCCAAGTACGTTACTCCCTCCTCGCTCTCTTCATGCGTACCTAACGAACGTTAACACTGGAACTATGGTGTTTTACAGCCGAGTTCCGGTATTTTACGAAATCTGTGATGTCGCAATAGCCACAGATAATAAGTCCATTCTCGTGAGTTATGCAAATAAGGTAATCCGAAGCATTCATGTGTTGCCATGAGTCTTACGGGAATTATCTCTCTGGTTGACGGGCGAATAGGCACCGAGTCAGCTGTGGCAACTGGATAGAAGCCTGAAACTTAACATATATCGTAACTACAGACACAAGGACCAGGAAACCTTTACAACACTTCCCAGTGTTTTCGGCGGCGAGGACGATCATCTTGTGCTCCGTGTAGCGAAAGGTTCGTCACGTCCCTTCTCTGTAGTACTGTCTTCATACCATTCCCCTATTTTAGACGGCCATATTCATATCTGGGATCGCGATTCTGCAACTCCAGTGCACTGCATCAAACCCCAGTCTGTTTTGGATGGTCCCATCACATCCTTCGCATGGAATCGAGGCTCCAAAGAGTACATGTTTGCCATTGGCATGCATGACGGCACAGTTCAAATTTGGTCTAACAAAGAAAAGCAAGTTGAATATTGCTCGGATGCGCAAGATACGCCGACGGTATATACACATCCTGGACCATTGCCTGTAGATCGTTCTAAGAGCACGGGACGATCTACTCAATGAGTACTAAGTACTAAAGTGTGAGCCGCTCTAGCATTTTCACACGCTTTGTCGTCTGGCAGCTGCTCATTTTAGCATACAGGTCCAAACGAGCAACAATAATGTCCACGAACCGCCACGGGCAATAAGAGCTCTGAACCACCGAAGGAACTCTGAGGTAGAGGCGAGAAGGCATGTATGGAAGTGTGGAGGTGGAAGGAACATTGGCGGGTATTGGTGCGTGAAGAGACATCGGTGTTCCCGCGAGAATCACAATGTGCGACTCGGAGTAGTGACACTTCCCAGCAAATAATATCGGGCAGGCTAATCATGAGTAGTAGGGATTTGAGGTTTAACGTTGAACGTTGAACCGTCATATACACTCAGCGATTGCGCTATAGCTTCAGTGAACCATGCAAAGGTCCGATCTATTGCTAAATCGCCATGATACTCGAGAGAGTAGACTGCAGCATCTTGTCGTAAGTATGTACTGAGGCCTGATAAACCATATCGATATCGGTATCGGTATCTATACTATCGGTACACGAAACTGTAGATAACCAGTAGATAACCTCGCCGATCGATCAGCGTCTCGATGCAAGGCACCAACAGTCCAAGCACCAACTTGAACTTGAACTTCGTCCGAACATCGAGTCAACCATTGACGATGCAGGTATGGGCAGTGCTGTTCGACGTATCAGACATCGATAAATACAAAGAGGTAAGGCCTAATCCCGTCGTCCGCAACTGTAGTCGTGGTTAAACTACTCACAAATGCCCGTTGTCAGCTGTATCAACAAGCTTTACCAATTCTCGACCAGACGTCTCGCGAGCAAGTCGAGAAGTACTACCATTTCATAGATTCTTTCCGTAAGCACTAGCTATATCCGTTCCCGCATCCTCTGATCGTTTCTTTCCTGCAGGAGGCCTCGTAGGCCGGCTCCTCATCAGACAACTCCTCAGTGATCATGGCGTGCCGTTAGAAGCAATGAAATTCGCCTCCACGGCAGCCCGTAAACCATATATTGCAAGTCCATCTATCCATGTTGCTTCGTATACCATTTATTGAATATCACCATAAACACCACTAGACCACGGAAGATCTACATAAGCCGATAGGATACAACATCACGCACGACAATGGTGCCGTCGCGATGGTATACGCTTCTGGCTCCGAACTGTACCCTGATCCTCCTGCGTATCGTGTCGGTATCGACGTTATGCTTTTGCAGCTACCAAGGAGGGTTACGTACGCCGAGTTCGTAGAGAGCGTCAGCGACCAAGTAACTATAACTTAATCTCTGTGGGCCCCTTGGCTGACGGCGTCGATGCTTTACTGACAGTTGACACCCTACGAGCGCAGCATCCTGGAGCCCCAAAAACCCATTGAGCAGGAGGAAGCCCTGCGGCGGTATTACCTTATCTGGACGTTGAAGGAAGCGTACACGAAGGCACTTGGCCTAGGCTTAGGGTTTGACTTTTCGAGGATCGAATACGACGTTCTTCGAGACGTCGTGCGAATCGACAACGTCGTACCGCAGGGCTGGGAATTCATCCGGTTTGACTTGCAACGAGGTGACGATGCATACGTGGGAGTGGTCGCTCAGTATGTTGGAGAAGACAAAACTGCGACGGGCGATTGCGTCGTGGAGCATCGAGAGTTGGGGGACTGGATCAAAGTGTACGACCCGACGACGTTCATGCAACGGGCAATAGATATATTGAAAAGGTGAAAGAAAGCAGTTTGATCCTATAGTACAATGATGAGTGCTAACATACAGATGTATCCGTCCTAGATGAGAAGGCTGTGGATGAGCACAGCACAGAAAAGGGTCACCGATCCGACGATATCCACGGCGCCTGGTAGGGAGAAAAGACGAGATGACCTACAGCCTCGACGACGTCTGTTGCTGCGAACCAGAACTTGAACCCAAACTCCCAATCGTCCTCTCGCCCTCCAGCTTCCAAAACTTCTCCGCCTCAGCGTCCGCATCGTACCCAAACTGCTCCTCATTCTTCCTCCTATCCGCCCACTGGTTCGAGTTCCCCTCCAGCTCACTACTCGCATCCACCTTCTCCCCGCTCACGATCTTCAACTCCAACTCCATCGCCTCTCTCATGGACTTATCCCGGGCTTGTTGTTCAGGCCCGTCTGGGAGGTGGAAGATGTACTGGTTCAGCCTAGAGGACGCCTGCGTGTTCGCCGTGCGCGGTAGTCGTAGTTTCTCGTATGCGTATAGGAGCGGTTTGATCTGTGAGGGATGGGAGAGCCGGGAGAAGAGGTTCCCGAGGACGGCGGCGTCTTCGATTGCCATGGCTGCTCCTTGCGCTCTGTATGGCTTTTTGGAAAGCGTTCTCACGTCAATATACAGTATCATGGATGATAGAAGACCACGAGCAAATCAAACATACCAGCATAGGATGGCACGCGTCGCCCAATAATGCAATTCGGCCTGACTTGTGCACCCATGTCTCGAGTGGCTGACGGTCCATCAGGCGCCACTTGAGAGTCGACTGTACGTGCGACAACAATTTCTGTACTCTACGGAGAATATTCAGTATTGGCAAGAGTGAACGAATGAATGCGAGGATGATCTCACCGAGGCTCAAAATCAGCAAAGTCGGCCCGCATCTTGTCCGCACTCCCTTCCGCGGTCCACGACTCAACAGACCCGTCGTCCGGGTGCAGAAGCACCATGTTGAACTCCTTCTTCGAGCGCTACAGGTCACAATGAAGATCATGGTGAGCTGCGACCTCATAACGCATCTTATACTGAGATTGAATGCTACGCACGATGCAATACGCCATCAGGTGCCTCCCGGGAGCCATCCACCCCGTCATCTCCGGCGTATCCACAAACGGCTTCAGCTCCGGATCAGCTTCCAACACGGAAGTAGGTATGATGGCGCGGTACGCTGCGTCGCCCGTAGCTTGCGCAGGGTTCACGTACCCCAACACAACCTGCTGGACATAGCTCTTGACGCCGTCGGCCCCGATGATCAGGTCCGCCTTGATAACTTCGCCAGACTGGAGCGTTACAGAAGGGGATTCAGACGAGGGATCGATGCTGACGACAGTAGATTTGAGTCGCAGGGTCATATTGGGCACCGCGAGGTCGAAGAGGAGTTTGTGGAAGTCGGCACGATGGATGTGGTAGTACGGAGCGCCATACTGTTCCATGCTCTCTCCCCACTTCGTCCAACCTACCCTCTCACCCGTCGCGTATCTCCTAAAACAAATCGCCTCAGGTATTACTCCAACCTTGTCAAGTGCCTCTCCCAGTCCCCATCGGTGTAGCAACTTCGACACATTCGGTGTGACTTGGATCCCGGCACCAACTTCTCCGATCGCCGCGGCCGACTCGACGAGCGTGATCTTGTGGCCTGCGTGTGCGAGGGTGTGTGCGGCAGCCAATCCACCTAGGCCGCAGCCGACGATGAGGATGTGCAGTTGGAGGGAGGCTTTGCGACCATCGTATAGCTTGAGAGTGTGGGCGATACCTTCAGCGTTGGCTTGTGAGTCAGCCGCGACGTACGCAGACGAAATGGAAGGTGGTGAGGCCATCGCAGATACGAGGATATATATGAAGTCGGATTGGGAGAGTTGTGGAGTGGGAGTGAGAGTGAGATAGTTGTGTAGATAGTGGGATAGGGTGGGGTGGAATGGAATATGTATAAGTAGTAGGCCAGGCAAAATGATTGAGCCCCCTTCTACCCTTACACACTCCGGAGAGACTGTTCACGCGTCACCAGCATCTGAATATGT
>JAXQGX010000775.1:0-11556 GCA_037040455.1 Irpex sp. P115-07
ACGTCCGGAATATGCTTGGACTTCCGAACGAGAGTGGTCACGGTGGTGTTCGGTCGGGATGTGAGAAGGGTGGCGAGACGGAATGAGATATGGGTGAGGGCCGGGAGTGGTTGGAGACAGGGAAGGAGATCGGGGACTTTGCCATGCCCACCCACAATGACCACGTTGAGTGGTCTATTCGTGGTCATGAGAAATCCCAGATACTGGGGTGACGGGTCGGAGGGGAGAGGAAGGGTCAGGGGTTGGCACGGAGGGTGGTGAGAGCTACTGTTCGCGCGTAAGTACTGATTGTGATACAAGGGAGCTTATCGAAGCTTACCCAAGCGGAACGCCCACTGATCTACCACGTCACTTTCTATTGACTTCGGAGACTAAGAAACCGCGGAGCCATCAGCTGGGAGGGTTTGCTGTGGTTCGAAGAAGATTACGAAGGTATGCAGACGGTGTGGGAGAGTTGCTGTGCTTTTGTCGGCAAACAATGTTTCTTTTTAACCGAGGGCACGAGTTGTATGAACCTTCGAGAATACAAACTTGAAGAATAGTGGGTTGGTTGAGATTCGTGGCTACGATGATCCATTTGAAGGAGATAATGACAGGGAATGGGAACGGAAGGGGCACACCAGAACGCATGAATGGTGGTCGCGCTCTGAGACGTGGAAGCGTCGTAGTTACTGGAAGAGTGTAGACACATGAGCGATAGCGGTGCCAGTGGACAGAACTTCTAATGTCACTTACCCTGCCGGTGAAGATCCCCGAGCACTCCCAGGAGGAAGCGTTGTACGGTGATAGCTGTTAACACTGGTAGAGTTGATGGTCAC
This sequence comes from Irpex sp. P115-07, assembly GCA_037040455.1. Taxonomy (NCBI): domain Eukaryota; kingdom Fungi; phylum Basidiomycota; class Agaricomycetes; order Polyporales; family Irpicaceae; genus Irpex; species Irpex sp. P115-07. Next base: position 819 of record JAXQGX010000775.1, read on the forward strand.
GGTATTGTTCACGGCATCGAAGTATTTGCCTGAGATAGCGCTACAGGTGTGCTTGAATCATGGGATGTTGTCGGACGTCTGCTGAAAGCTCACACATGAGTATGGTGGGAATGAAGCAATGGAAATGGAACGCGATGGGTCCGACAGTGAAACGGTAAGCTGTGACCTACGTGATGAGCCACAAGACGAAGGCGGTATGTACTATTATTGAGGTGTCGCTGAAGGTCACATATTGCGACTTTGGTACATTCGTCAACCTACAAATGAGACGTCAAGCGGCGTTCGAGAACGTTGCAAAAAGAGACAGACCTTTAACTCATGAAGGCTCACGGCGAATATGAGTGCTAAATGTTCCAAAGCCGAAGTTTACTACCGCGTACCATAGAAACAATGAAACGTTTCGCGGGTGAAGTTTGTCTCTGGAAAGATTACCTGACTTCGGTAAACGGCTTCAACAAACTTGAGTATACCAATGTCAAGATAGCTTTCCTTGTGCCACGCACCTCTTTGGGAGGCAGCAGTTTGGATACACTGTCGGGCAGGCTTCGCCAGTGCGAGCAGGATGTCTGCAAACAGCCAGTCCATCGAGTCACCTGAATTGTGCAGATCAACTCATCAATGCATTCTTGACATACTTTACACTGTCGGTGACAACATTGGAGAAGGCGGGATCAAAGACTGTCCCCGTCTCTCGGGTGACCTTGATCGGCGGTCGAAACATTCCAACTTTCCGGCGCATGAAGAAGTTCAGGGAATAAAGTCGCTCTCCCCCTTCTCAATGAACGCATCCAAACCGCCCTCGAGCAGCTCGTCACCACCAACGAGGTCGATCCCGAGTCCATGTGCGTCCTCGCGTTCAAGCAAGAGGTACAGTGTCTTCGCGACGTCGTCTCTCTGCATTTCAAAAGTCAGATTAAAAGCGGTTTTCGTGTGCGATCAATACTCACTGAGATGGTCCTCGAGAGTTGCGCCTTTCAGATATGGCCCTTACCTGTGCCAGGCTCATTCGACAAACCTCCGGGGCGGAGGATAGTCCACTTGAACGAGGTACGAGCGGCAAGGTTCTTATCTGCGTTATATTTGGCTTACATATACGCAGGAAGGGCAGCACGGATACGTTTTGACCATTGAATATCTTCCTTGTTCTAGTCAACGTAATATCAAATTCCCTATGAATATGAAACAACAACAGAGAACTGGATAGATGATCGACGTACGTAGTGCGCCGGATATCCTTTAGCCTCGTCCCTGATGTCCACCGCGCTGACAATCACCAACCTCGGCCTGTCCTCTTTGTTCGAGCTCACGCTTTCGATTGCGTCGAACACCTTGATCGCACCCTCCTCGTCCACCTTCTTCGTTCTCTCTGGCCCAGCTCTACCTCCAGCACCCGCACTAAAGTAGACAACGTCGATCTTGTAAGTCTTGAAAGCGTCGGTGAATTCAGAGACAGAGGCATCTTCAAGAGACAGAATGAGTGGTGTTGCGCCGGCCGCTTCGATATCGGAGGCCTGGTCGGGATCGCGAATGATGGAGACGATAGATGTATTAGGGCATTTCGCGAGGAGACGTGTGAGGCGAAGGGAAACCTGGATGTCATTGTGTAAGCATAGATCCGTTCGAAAGAGGAGGTGTGTCCATACATTACCGTGGCCGCCCACAATCGCTATGTTTTTGGGTACTCCAGACGTCATTTTACACGTTGCTGGTACCTGAAGGTTACAGTAGAAGATAGAGAGGATGCGAGAGTCGTCATTGCAGGTGGCCAATACAGCAGTAGAGAAGATGGTTTACACGCTGGTGAATGGCTTCGGTGTCTAAACTCGACCACAACAAACGCCTACTGAGTAACATCCCGGGTTTTCCCACGCCCTAGTCTTCAATAATCCCAGCTAATTTACATTGTCATTAAGTGTACCGATTACACGCAATGATGAATATACAATTCGCAGGCTGGGACGGTATAGAGAATGATATCGACAATATATTCTAATGCAGCTACTTATCAGTGCAGTTGCTACGATAACAATGGGCGTCTACTTGCGAAACATGGTTCGTCTACGACTACCATGACTTCTATCACACCTCAATCTCCCAGCCTCCACCAACTAATTTCATCGCGTACGAAATTCATCGAAGCAGTTGAAGAAGCCATAAACCCTCCAAAAAACTTCGACTGGGTGACAACATGGCTGTGCGTCGTAGGTCACCCATAATCTCATACTACTGCGGAACGGCGTATCACTTAGCTGGAATCATAGCGTTCATACCAGGAGCTCGACCCCGCCTTCAGCGATCTCCTAGTTGTCCGTCACGCGTTCAAGTTTCTTCGATTGGTCCATACAACCGCCGCAATCCCTTCTTGGTGGCGTTCTGACTTCGCCAACCTCATGACTCGCTTCGTCGATGCCCAACGGGCCCTCGTTCGCAACAAAGGTCCTAACCACACCAAAGTCGCTCACAAGTTGCGTAAGATTGGTCTACTTGACGAAACTACCGATGTTGGCACCGCCGCCGGCGAGGCGGGTTCTTCGAAGGCGGCTGGGCCCACCCGTGCGCAAGAACCTCAGCAAGAACCTGCGCCATCCTCTGCCACGGCTATTGTGTACAAACGACCTCGTCTATCCCCACAAACGGACCCTTCTGCTCAGCATGAGCGGAAAGGGAAAAGGAAAGCCGAAGATGCCGATATTGAGGAAGATGAGTTGGTTAATGACGACGACGAAGACGAGGAGATCGTCATCCTCGGCCACCGAAAACCCAAACGTGAAAGGGTATATCGGCCCGTATCATCTTATCATTATTACCGTGGAAACGAGAGGGTACGTGACACTTCTGCCTATAGTTCGTCTGTGGTTTACCAGTCACTACGCTAACTTGGATGGCTACGCGTAGTGTGTTAACTGCGTTAAGAGCAACACCTTCCCCTGCAAAGTACCTATCTCTGCCACAAAGTGCTTCATGTCCTGCGAGCGCTGCAGACGAAGAAAGACGAAATGTGACCGACCCTGGGCCTTTTCTTCCTCCCCCGCTAGAGAGAAAGGCAAAGAGCGCGCGTCTACGTCAGGTCAACGACAGATGAACAAGACTGTCCAGCAGGCGGTCCTCACCGTGTGCGATCGTTTGGACGCGGCTATCGCCCAGCGGATCAGTCAAGTACAAGCACAGGTACAAGTTACGGCGGAGTGGGTAAACGCACAGGCTCAGGAGCCCAAGGGATCTGAACGTGAGCAAGGGGGAAGTGGTGCTGCGAGGCCTGTTGCCTCCGGGTCCGGCTCCCGCTCGAACAACAACAGTACGTCGCGCTGTATTTTTGTCACAGTCCCTTCCTCTCTCTCCTTCTACCACGTGGTATCGTCACACTATGCACTATGCATATCGTGACACACGGGCCAAAGTTTCAGACGAGTTAAGATTGCTATGATCGTCGTTGTACTAATACATCTCTAACAGCAACTAAACCCGCAGCCGAAACCGATCTCATTGCAAACAAGAGATCGGACGATCACTCTACCACACAAGCCAATCGCGACACGCGACCAACAGTAGATGCGCCTCGTCCTAGAGCCCTCTTTCCACCGACAACTTCGATACCTGCAACGACGAGCGGAAATGTCACTAACGCATCGGCACAGAATGCTTCAAAGCCGTCTACCACTGGAAACGACGGGCGATTACCAACATCGACCGAAGCCTCCACAGCTCGCGCGCCCGGAAAGAGGCCCACGCCTTCGGTTCGCCCTGCAGGACCACAGCCGTCGCGCTCAGCCAAGGCTTCCTCTTCAGCTACCTCAACTTCGACTGCCGCCGCCTCCAAAGCTCCCAACTCCAACTCTACGATCAACACCAACGCTATTGCTGTCGTGCCTGCTGCCTCTAAGAGGAGTTCACAAATCACTGTTCCTTCCAATGCGACTTTGCCTGCAACTGCGCATTCTGCTCCGCCTCCGACGCAAACCTCGACCTCGACCTCAGCAACGAAAGCGGCTACGACTGCGACCACAAACCCGACGAACAACCCGAGTATGCAAACAGACTTGACTTCGACGAAGGATTCGGATCCCATCAAACACTACTTCCATCTTGCTACACGGTACGCAGAGCTTCAAACCCAACACGCGAAGATCACCGCTGAGCTGGTGAAAACGTACGAAGAGATGGTCGGCGTCGTTGACGGTGAACGCGAGTGTAGTGAAGGCGAAAGGATAGGCCGGGACGCACGGCAGCAGTGGGAGCTTCCGGAGGCGTTCAAACCCGATCGGTTGGTCGACTTCACCACCAGCGGCAGTGGAGATAATGAAGTTGGAAAGGGGAAAGGGAGAGATGTAAGCGTCGGAGGGTCGAGGTATAGTTTTGCGGTCGATGCGCTGCTTTGTAGGAGTGAGGTGTTTAGGAAGGGGCATGGGGAGTTGTGGGATGGGTTGGTCGGTAGGCGCGATCTAGGTGAGCGGTGAAGGTGAGAGACGAGGTATTGGTTGGGAAATGTGCTCTATTTATATGTCATTGTACGTTACTCAGAGGAGCCGTACGAGGGTGGATAGTTCGAACTGGTATTTAGGATCTTTCAGTACTACGTGCACTGGCATGCATTTGCTCACATCTATTGTTGTTTTGTATATGTAGTAGTTGTATATGCTTTTGATGCTATGAATTGGATGTTCTCTCAACAGTATTCCATTCCCTGATACAGTCAAATCTTCGAACTTGTAACATGTCGAGTCGGTGCAGACGTTAGCGGACAGCTCGTGAGTAGCGCCGACGATAAGATAAGATCAAACAGAAATGACGACGATGAGATCACCTTGCGTGATCGTAATGGCCAGCGTTTGTCTGCTCACTTAATAATCCAGACTCGGCGGGACGAACTTGCTCTCACCTTGTCTTCTTACCACCACCACTACCACCATGGCAGCCAGAGCATTCAACGTAGCAATTGTAGGCGGGCACGGAAACGTAAGTCGTCTCTCTCGCTCGGTTCTCGTGCCTGTGCCTCATCATCTGCGTTCTGTACGTCTAGGTCTCCCTCCGTCTCGCACGTCTCCTCACAGCGCGCCCCAACACCACCGTCACCTCTCTCATTCGAAACCCAGAGCACACCGCGGATATAACAGCAACAGGCGCATCGCCCTTGCTTCTCTCACTCGAGGACGCATCCGTCTCGGAACTCGCCGACGCGTTTAAGTCGACAAAGGCCGACGTCGTGTACTTTAGTGCGGGTGCTGGTGGGAAGGGCGGGCCTGAACGTACAAAAAAGGTTGATGAGGACGGTGCCATTAAGGTGTTTGACGCGATTGAGAGCGTCGGTGCGTCGAAGGAGGAGAGGCCGAGGTTGATCATCGTTAGCGCAATCGATATTCGAGACGAGAGTAAAGGGTATCCGGCGCACTACGTACGTGTCTTCTCCTGCACTATTGATTAGTGTGAGGTGGTGATGTTATGCTCATCATCTCTGCTCCTACACACAGAATGAAGACGACATTCAACACTCCAAACGCATCCGCTCCGTCATCCCCGCATACATCCAAGCCAAATACAACGCCGACAAGAACCTCGCAGCTCGCACCTCGTTCAAATGGACAATTCTCCGCCCAGGAGGACTCTCGAACGATACTGGCACCGGGAAAGGGCACATCGGCAAGGCGCACCTTGCACGGACCATCTCGGTAAGTCTATTCTGTGCTGAGCCCATGGCGATTTCTGACCTTCGTGTTATAGAGGGATGACGTAGCGAAGACTCTTGCCCTTCTTCTCGAGCGTGAGGACGCACATGGACTTGGGATAGACCTTGTTGGTGGGGACGAGCCCCTCGAGGACGGACTGGACGCGTTCATCAAGAAGGGCGAGAGCGACTTCATCCCGTGAAGCCCCTCCAAAACCCAAACCCAGCCAATCTGGCTCTGACGATAGCTGAGAGTGTGCGGAGGCGGTATGATCAAGTGTTGAATCAGTGAAACAAGCAATGTACAGTACGTGATGAGTGTATGACTAAGATAAATCCACCCGTTCGCAGAACAGACCGTAATTTCTTCTGAGTCAGAGTGGACCTTGGGGCCTGAGATTGTGGGTGGCATGGTTCAGAGGATCACTCAAGTCGAAAAGCAGGTGGACGTATTGCTCTTTATATCCTGCCAGTGCGCCTTCGATGTCGCACTATCCGTTTTTGTCCACCGTCTCCTCTGGGTCACCCGCTTTCTTCTCCTCCATAACCGACGCAAACACCCTGTGCCCCGCCCTCAAGAACTCAGCAAATACCGCACCGTCCATCTGAAAATCTGGGTTGACACTCGGATCGAGCATATGAAGCATTATCGACAGGTGTCCCAGCTTTCGCCGTACTAGATGTTGGCACTCTGCGCGAGATGCCAGACAGTCTCGAGCGACTTCGAAATAGCGAATGATCGTGTTCACAGTGTGCCCACGATATCCAGCATCCTTCCGAGTCCGAGGCGACCGCGGTTGAAGGAGGCAGAGACGTACACCGTAATCCATTTCGTCCGAGGCGAACCCTGTCACGTCCAGGTGCAGGCATTGCAGGTTCGGGAACACAGGGATACGAGGTTCTGGAAGAGGCGTGTCGAACGTCCAACTGGAGAGGTTGCGAGTTGCAAGGAGGGGGAGGAGCGGGATGACCGCGTTGCCTTCGGCGACGATGGTTCTCACGTTTGTGCAGAGATCGTAGATGCGTCGCCAGAAGTCAAAGTCGACGGCATGGAAGAGAGTACTTTTGCTCGGGCGGACATAGTCTGCGATAATTAATTCCTTGAGGTGGGACAGAGGCAAGGCGGAGAAGACGGGTTCTATGGGCGCATGTCGGATGGGAAATGTATTGAGACGGGTGGGTTTGTTGGTCATAGTGATAGCGATGTTGAGGCAGCTTGAACGGTGGTGGTAGCGGTAGGAAGATTGAGATGCGTAGCTCGCAGAAATCGTGATGTCGCTTCGACCAAAATCGGAGGGTGTGCTAGTGGTGGATGGATGCGCACCGAAAGTCATGTCGAGGAGGCTGAGGGGCATCGGGAGGTTGTCAAAATACCTGGACAGGAAGCGTGAGAGTGTCGTGTAGTGGTTATCGGTCAGAGGAGGTGCATCCATTGGTCTCGCGTTCATCCAGTACACAAGGCCACAGTGCCGTAGCTTAGGTGCATCGAGCAGGTCCAGGATCAGGACGGCTGGATGCATGCTTCGTTGTTTGATTACTACCGTGTGGAGGCGAGGGAGTAATATTCGAGGAAATTCGCGATCGAACTCCGAGCCTGTGGGATCCCAACTTGGGAGAGCATTTGTTAGCGAGATCGATTTTAATGATGATAATGCGACGAGGCAGGCTACGACTTCTTTAATCGACGTCATGGCCTCATGTTCTCTACCGGTGCGTATATAGCTAGCGGTTAGGGGATGCGAGGGCAGCAAGTGCTCTACATTGTAGGAGCGACCGCGAGCAACATAAGGGCGGTTGACTATCAGACTTGTGAGAGCTGAGAAGCAGTGCAGGGATGGCCATAGGAAATCGCACGCTGTGAGGGAGAGTTGACGTAGGCGAAAAGCGGAGGCGCTAGGTTCAGTTTCACTGGACATGAATCTCGGCGGCAGTTCCATAATAGGGGCCTTGGACGTGGATGTTGGATCTAAGTGTAATGTTAACAGTTCCGGAAGAGGGTGCGTGAGCAGCGTGTGGGCCAAGAGACGCCACATATGTACGTCCAATATATGCGCATGTCGAACCCTCAGCAGATGCTGAGGCTCGGCTATAAGAGTGCAGGTGCGAGCTTGCTCTTGACCGAAGGCAATGCTCCTGCACCACGGCCGCGTGTCGCCATGACAAAACAGCGAAAGGGGAAGTCCATCTGAGCGGCGCAGGAGCTTGGGAAGCCAGCACATAGATCTCTCAAAGAGTTGAATGGTAGTCCATAGTTTTGGTGTGCCAAGGGCGATGGTGCGTAGACGGCTGCAGACATGAGTGACGGTCATCCATCCAAGACATTCCACTCGTTTATCATCGCGACAGATCCGTACATCATGACGTTGGCGCTTCCACAGGAAGATGGGAGCGATATTCGATAGCTGTTTTAGGATGAGTATGAGGACTTCGTTAGGCAGCGAGAGGAAGAAGGACTCGAGATTGCTAGCGTATGCATCGCTGATTGCAACTTCTGTTACGTCGACCTTGACGGGGTGGCTCTCAGAAACATTCTCCGAGCCTCCTGTGCCAGTGGCGTCCAACGTGTCATCCGTGGTTAAGGCCATTATCGGGGCAGATCTACGATGAGAGTCAAACAAGCAATGGTTCGATATTGATGTTACAGACGTACTCTGGAAGTTGGGCTTCAATCCAAATAGGCGGTGGATAACTTGAAATACAACCCTCGAGGCGACGGGCAGGTCCTGAGAGTTATCGACACGGACCGTCACGTGTATGCCACGAGTACTACTTCTCCAAGCTGCATTGCAATATTGGTGTCACAGTGACGGCATCCGATAATTGTAGCTGACCTTTTGCTGCCTCGACCGACTCTTACTAGAGCTCTCCAACGAGTATTGGTACTGAGCGCTCTCGGAGCCCTGTGGTGGCTAACAATTTATATANCGCGCAGCTGAGTCTGCGAGTATATGCAAAAGATCAAGGCCCGAGAGGATTCGAGGTAGGTGGCGGAGCGCACACAAGGAAACGATTGACATGGATCGGTGGGCAGAGGAAGGAGAAGCGAGGGACAGAGTGGTGAGGAGGGAAGATGATCATACGGAGCCAGATGACACGGGGAATACTATACTATAGAACAGATGTATATGATCGGAGAGGGAGGTGAAGGTGGGGATTGGAATGCGGATGAGAAGTCCTACGAAACGCTGAGCGTCGTTGGAAAAGCGGAGAAGATGGAAAACGGCCAGAAGAGACGGTATAGAAGGAGATAGGACTGACCTGCGCCAGCGTTTTTGGCCTAGTCTCAGAAGACATAAGCCCAACATATCTTGAGAAGTCGGGATGGCCTAGTGGGCGGTGGTGACGAGGCGTACATAGCGGTCAATGCCAAGTTGTACCGCGCATGAAATTTGAAAGCACGATGAGTAGACTCGCACAAGACAGAATAAACGCACCTATTGCACGACTCGACATCGACGCCTCGGTTTGCCTCCCATCCCGCTGCGTCTACTGTATTCTCTTTGATGACTACGTATATATGTCCGCAGCCACGCACACGAGGCACTCTCCGATGAGAACGTTGCCGTTCTTCTTGAGTTGAAGAGTGGGAAACTGACGAGAATCGGCGGGGGACTGAGGAGGTTGAATGTGCCTGGTCCGGGACCGCATGTAGAAGGCACGAGTACGTCGGGACCGACCAAGCCTGCAGTTATGCTAACTCACAACTTCGAACATATCCGCCTCCGGCCATGTGCAAATATCGAGCATGGCCAAGTCTAAGCTGAGATGGTGATCGTTAGGGGACTTAGAGGAGCAGATAAACCAAAGATACATGGTGAGGTCATGATCATGGCTGTGACGAACAAATTCTCTCCACTTCTGTCACTAATCTTGAACGTGTCGTCTAGTCGTATTCGGAGACGCTCCATGCCCTCGTCAATTAGCTGCAGGTCGTCCAGATTTGCTTGAAGGGAGCGATAACAAGTAGTCGAAATGAGAACATGGTGGGTGCGGTCAAAGTGAAGAGGACTCGGAGGCGCGTTCGGTCTGCACGTGGTCGGCGCGTATTGATCTGCTCCTTCTCATATACTGATCTCTCGCGTTGCTTACTGACAATTAGGCTTTCCAGGTCGTGTCATCACTTTCATTGGTGTTGTTACATAAAGTACGAGTAAGACTCTCATCTCACCTGGTCGTCGAATGTCTGAATCTGCGCTGATTATTGGCGCCTCATCACTTGCAGATGATAATGTCCCCTTCAGATCGCTCAAAACTTGAATCAAATACCACAGCACAAGTCTCGTCTGAACATCCAGACGGTCCTGGGAGGGAATATGCAGAGTCGTTCGAAACTTCAGACGCACTTCACGATGCGGAGACCGACGATTCTGATATGGCGAAACCACACCTTCTCACATTGCCCACCGAAATCCTTACGCTCATCCTCACCTATCTATCCACCATCGCTCCCCTTTGTATCACAGAAGACCAGAACATCTACATAGGCGATGAATATCATCGTCACTGTCATCCCAAGGTGAAGCGGCTCGGGTGGGTGTGCGCCGCTCATGTCTGCACTCGCCTGCGCGATATCGCGCTCGGAATGCCCAGCCTTTGGGCCTCCGCCATCCTCGTTGAACACTCTGCTTCCTGGCTCTCGGAAATACTGTCGCGTTCCAAATCTGAATCTCTCTCGTTGACATGCCACGAGCCTGACGAGGAGTTCGACGACCAGGACGACGCGTGCAACGTTCTCAGTCAGCCGTGCCATCTGTCGAGGATTAAACGGCTCACCATCCCCCGACGAGCTCGTCACAACCGAGCTCGACGCCGACCTCTCCGTGGTTCGGGGGACTAGTAACCACAGCAATGTGGCGAAGCGAACTGGCGAACGACCCCAACGATTGTAACGCTAAGACGTCGTCCGTAACGCACACGACGCACCCCCACCCCACCCAACCCCAAACCACGTACACTTCGAGTACAATACAAAACAGACACCACGACACGATGTTGGGCATGCCCCCTCCCCCCATGCAGCATTAGAGTCGGGAACAGACACGACCGATAGAGCACGAACGTCGACTGGGACTGAGATGA
>JAXQGX010000776.1:0-11725 GCA_037040455.1 Irpex sp. P115-07
TGCACCATTCATCAATAGGCGTTATAGGCGTTCTTCCATGACGAAAGTCCGTTTGGACTCCTTTTGTATACTCAAGCATGGGGCGCAACACGCAGCGTCACAATTACCGAATATTCAGTAACTTCAACTCGTGGAAACATTCCAAAGTCTAACCCGGAATGAAACATTCGCCGGACCACATACGCTCGGTACTGTGCTCCTCCGAGTGACTTGGAGGGTTGGGGTCTATGCCTTCCATTGTCGTTTCAGACAGCACGGCCGCCGAAACGTGGTTTGGGAGACAGCGAGGAGCACTTACATTTGCTTGGGCCTCAGGGTACAACATACACGAAAACATATAAAGGGCATCCTAGACTTGTTGCAGGAGCCTCAGACAGTCAACACTCGACATTGCACTCAACAACTTACTATCGGAACCTCACTCTCGCATAACAGCAATGGGCCCTTTCTACGCATACGCAAAGCACGTACGTACCAATAACCTTCGTCTCCATGAACCATGCTTACGCTGTATACTTTTTCTCTTCTAGGTGAGCGAGGAGACTACCTGGCGATACCTCATCGTCTTTGCTACTCGCTCCGTCGCCGACGAATGGTGGCGTGTGGTGTCGACGACCACCACCGCCCCGGTCGCAGGCAGCATTCAGCGTATCACGCCGCAGTTTTACACTCACGACCCGAGCAAGATTGTTGTCGCGAACACGATTTTACCGGGTCAAGTCGCCGCGCAGTTCTCCACGAAGATGTTCTTCGTGCTTCAGACGAACCGCGACTCAGCGGTGCCATTCGAGGTTATCCCTCCTCTGCCAGCCGACATCGCAGACAATCTCAGCGGCAACTGGTAAGTGACGAGTTCTACGACTAATGAACCCGGTGTAACATGCACACTGACCTGAATACTCCCAGGTTCTACATCCGCACGCCAGGTTCCAACCCCGCCTACTGGTACTACGATACTCGTACAGGCGTCGTCGTCGCTTCCCGCACGCATAGCACCCGCTTCCGCATCACAGCTGTCGACGACAACATCAAAGACGGCACCGTCCTGATCAAGAGCGACTTGGTCGAGTTGTCCTTCTGGGGTGGCAAGATCCAAGCTGTGGGCGACGGCAGTCTCCGCGCCGCGGACAAGGCCGAACAGTTCACGTTTGGCAGCTTCTCTGGTGGCTCGAGTGGGTACCGTATCAATGGGTATGGGAACTCGAAGGTCGCGGGTCTGCCGAACAGCGCGATCATCAAGACGGACAAGGATGATCACGATTCGCAGGAGTGGGAGCTCAGCCTCCAAGGAGCTGTTAGCACTGATTGAGAGTGAGTGCTGCTATGGGTATATCTCGTCGAGGACGAATAATCTGACATGGCTCGGGTGTCTTCTAGCTGAGTAATAGTCGGGGTAGGACTTGCTAGGGACGACTGAAATTCTATGGATTATGACAAACCAGTTTCAACATCGATGGACAGGTGTCATGCGTTCAATGTTTTATCCTACGAAAGTCACCCGAGTGTAATTGATGATGACATAGACCGCATGCTCGATGTTGCAAGTCGTTCAAACAGTGCGTACTGCCTTCATCAGACCCATTTTGACTTTGTTACTCGACTTTTCCACGTACGTCCCTACATTCGAGACTTCAAACGGGTACCTGATACCAATACTAACACATTGCATCAAATCACTTCGCATTTGCAAAACACCCCGCTTTGCAAAGGTGGAGAAAACGATTCGAGGCGGCTCCATCGCACTAGCAACCGCAAACCGTGCCAATAGCACCGTATCCAACCTTGTCCGAGCTAAGGTGGTATTGGACTATGCAAACCTTGAACGTCTACTTTGGGACCCACGCAACCACCGTGATCGATAGAGGGCCTCTGAGGAGTAAGTAGAACGTAAGCAAGCGATGAGCTTTCTCAAGAAGTGAGCGATAATTGTTGCACAGATTGTCCACTGCTGACCTGATTGTATTACTGACTTGACTGGCCCTACGCTTCCTTCCCAGAGATCCGATCGCATGCCCTGACAATTAATCTTTCAAGGTATGCAACCATGACGTCCAAAGGTACGATACAAATTGATCTCACCGCCCGCGATGTCGTTTTCGTAGCCTTATGTGCAAGGCTCATATTGAACGTCAACAGGCGTTACTACGTCCATTATTACAACTTTACCCTCAGGCTCCCGATTATTCAATGTTGTTTCTGGGGCGACATTCTCCGGTGAACAGTAAAAATGCCAACTGGTATTCATCGCATCTTCAAGTTGCTTCATCGGTCGCGTACGTCAGGTGGGTTACTCCTACGTATGTCCAGGTGAGTCATCAGCAGGTTATATATGCTGTTCGATCCAGCTCAAAATTGCTCTCCACGTTGTCAATCTGGAGACACGACTTCCGCACTGGGGTTCGGGAGACAACACATGCGAGCCGCTTGGGAAAGAAATTACGTTCAAAAGTGTAATATTTTACAGTGCTTTCATGTCACTCTTACACTAACTATGTCACTACAGCATTATTCAGCAGGGGCTCATCCATGACGACAGTATGTTTGGCTCCTTCTATGCACTCGTGTATGCAGTGAGACACGGCGCGTTACAATTGTCGATTGAATTTCTATCCGCGGTGCTGCAACGCTCGACAGTCAGAGTCGAAATGAAGTGCCACCGGGCGGGCCTCATCGCCATAGGCCTCATGCGTTTGCAACTGGGGTACTCTAGGTCAGCTGGATATTACACCTGTCGTTGCCAGTCGATGGTACGTCCGAACGCTTCACACCGTGGACTGCCCGTGTGAAGTAGGCAAGAACTTGTTTACTGCCTCTAACGCTCTTGGTGCAACGCAGAACGTATAAAAGGCCCTTTGAATTTGCTGTGGGAGCCTCATACAGTCGTCACTCGATACCACTACTCACTAGCTAGCACCCAAACATCGCTCCTCGCCTAGTACTCAGCAGCAATGGCCCCCTTCTATGCATACGCAAGGCTCGGAGTACGTACCGCCAAACCTTTATGTCTCATGAATCATGCTCACCGCTGTACCCCTTTTTGCTAGGCGAACGACGACGTTAATTGGCGATACATCATCGTCTTCTCCAGCCGTGCCGTCGCCGACGCATGGTGGCGTCTGGTCTCGTCGTCCACCGACAGTCAGGTCGCAGGCAGCATCCAGCGCATCTCGCCTCAGTTCTACACCCACGCCTATAACAATGGGAAGATTCTCATCGCAGACACGATAAGGGAGAATCATGTCGCCGCATTGTTAGGAAATCAGATCCTCTTCACGCTACAGACGAACCGCGACCAGACTGTGCCCTTCGAGGTTATCCCTCCTGTGCCATCTAACTTTGCGGACCATCTTAGTGGTGGCTGGTGAGTATTCATTTTTTTCAATCTTGACGTCCTTAAATAGATATAACACTGTGCATACACTGACTTGAGATATCCGTAGGTTCTACATCCGCACCCCAGGTCCCAACCCCATCTACTGGTACTATCTCAGCAACCTGGACAACCACGCTGGAGCCATTGTCGCAGCCCGCAACCAGAGCACCCGGTTCCACATCACCGCCGTCGACGGCAGCATCAAAGACGGGACGGTCTTGATCAACAGCGACGAGGTCGAACTGTCCTTCGCGGGAGGCAAGATCCAGATCGCGGGAGACGGCAGCCTCGTAAGCGCAGCGGACAAGGCGGACGAATTCCCTTTCGGTAACTTGTTTGGTGGCTCGGGTGGGTTCCGTATTAACGGGTATGGGCACACGAGGGTTGCTAGTCTGCCGAACTCTGCGATTATGAAGACGAACAAGGATGATGGTGATGCACAAGTTTGGGAGCTGAGTCTTGAGGGGATCTGCAGTGATAACTGAGAGTGAGTACTACTGCTATGAGTGTGTTCGATTGAAGACAGGTGAACTGATAAGGGTCTGTGTGTTTTCTAGCGAGTAGTGTCTGATCGAGCAATCCTAGCCTGAACGAAGTGACTGTTTCAAACACGCGAAACGCACCAGATCCGTAACTACCAATCTGTAACATTTGTCTGACTGTAAAGGATGTCGATTGTGCAATGTACGATCTCGAATGCCGCACAATGAATACTTACTACTTCGAGCCAGCTATTGGTATTGCCTGATTTGCCAGGTAAGATGGTGTTAGTAATACACCGAACGTTCAAGAGCATCAAAGGCAAACGTCATACTGCAGTCGCGATAGTAAACAAATAACAAGGTGAGTGTGAGTCTTTTACCCTATAGATTTGACCTACTAGAGCTTTCCAATTATTCATCGCGTCGAACACGGCCTCGGTGAGTTGATCGGCCTTCTTGTTATTGCGGAATCTGACCAGTCCGTGCAGGTAGAGTGGCAACCGGGTTCAACGACGGCAACGAGCGCAGTAGTCCAGTCAAGAACTTCTTGGACAATACATTCAGATTTATGCAGATACGCTGTATGTTCGGTGCACATTCGACGATCGTTTGCAAATGCTTTGCATATCCGAGTCCGCCGTCAAGACGAAGGTTACGGATGTACGCCCCTAAAGCGGGTGTCTCGTCCAGGGTCATCGCAAGCAATTCGGTATCTTCATCGGCCCTGATTTGCACGGTTTCGTAAAGGAGAGGTGTGGCGATTCGTCGCCATTGCTTGCATACGAGAAGGAGGTGGTGAGGAATCCGACGCCTGCGCTGGTGGAGGTTCTTGGTCCATCCGCGGTCTTTTGTGAATAACTCGGTTTGTAAGGACTTGTGGAATAATATCTTCAGAATTGCATCAAGAATCTCTTCTGGGAACCTTGGGTGCATCGTAAGCTTGGGTAAGATAGCAGAGGGGGGTAAACGTCCCCTAAAACGGCCGCGAAGTCTGAGGCTACTTTAAGTATGTCCGATATACGTGATCACGTGATGCTAATGACGCGATTTGGCGTTATGTCACCCGTACAACCAGACGGGATGACTTTGCATGCTTCATTAGTTGAAGGTAGTAAAGTAATAGCACTCGATTATTGGTACAAAACAGTCAACAAACGACCGCCTCAACCGATGTTTGGTGGCCCTCGTTTTCAAAGTCCGCATCCCTAATCAGGCAACCGTATGGAACCGATACTTTTGCAACGCCGCGTCCATGCATTCGCATCAACATCCAATTTCCACTCACGCGTCCGAGTTATGTTTTCTAGGTTTCCGGAAGAGATTATTCACTCAATACTGCGGCTAACTCTCTGCGTGAATGTTATTGACATATGCACAGATTCAGACTTCCGCCTGCGCCCTTCGATACACCTGCTTCTCGTATGCAAACAATGGCACAGAATAGGCACGCCCCTCTTATATGAAACCGTTAAAATCGCCGACGAAAGCCAAATGCAACTGCTCGCCGGCACACTGCAAACGAATCCAGCCCTGGGACCCCTCATTCGACACCTTCGTCTCGACGGCGGCTACGGACGACCACTGCACGCGATCGTGAAGGCAGCACCCAACATACGCGTTCTCTCACTCGAACTCCAAGTGCTCTCCAAGACTTCTGTGACCGGCCTACTGCGCTCTCTACCCCAGTTCAACCCCACCGAGCTCTATCTCCATAGCATAATCAGAGACCGACGGGACAACAACAAATCACGCGCTCTCACCACCTCTGTTCTCGAAGCTATGAAACGCTGGGACTCACTGGTCAGTACTGAGTACTCGCCACGTGCGTTCACTGTATATTCCTGTCATCACTCAACGAATCGACTCCAGAGACTCGTCTCCTTCGACTCCTGCGATCGAGACCCAAACGCGATCCGTATCCTCGCCCAAGCCCTACAATCCGCACCCCAAATATCCACCATCGCCTTCTCACAGACGGACCTCGACTACCTTCTGCACAAACTCCACTTCCAAGAGGTCGTACGAGCGTCGGACGTCACGAGAATTCGATGCTACGGGATCTCGGGGTGTTTAGAGACAAAATGGAAACGGGAATGGGAACGGTGGGAGAGTGTACCGGAGGATGTGAGGAGGTTGGTTGTGTATGAGGAGACTGCGGAGGTGCTGGACATGTTGGAGATGTGAGTCCTATATGTGGCTGTGCTCTTGAATTTTCGCTTATGTGTGTCCGTGTCGTAGGTTCAGGAGGAACGAGGGGGCGACACTTGTAGACGACGAGTAGGAAATGGAGTGCATCCTAGCTATCTACCCCTGCTTTCATCTGCGATCTATACCCCACACTTGGCATGGAGTCGTGCAGCGTATAGCAACATCACATTTTATCGGTCAGTGCCAGTCTATTCGTAAAGTAGAGTCTCGACTCTCGCTATCCTTTCTAGTAACCTACATGACAATGGCTGTGATAACGTACCATCTCTGCCGAAACGAAATCAAGCGTCGCATCGTACTGTACACGGATGACCACGCTGACAACATCTGCTCCAGTACCACGTCAAGTTCGTAGAGCAATCTAGTTTCGCGTCACGAGTGCGTTCATGGCCCTCGTGCGATGAAGACTTGAGAGTCGCTCGTGAGTACCAACCATTGGCATTGAACACTGATGCTTTATCTCACCCTATACTAGCGAATGCTCTCTTTCGGTACTTATGCCAGTGGTTCGTTGCGAATAGCGAGGACGTTCCGTGATTTCACTGCACGAGATTGCGTTCAATCGCAAGGATCTCGATCACTCCCAGGTTTTACGAGGCTGTACGCAATACACCGAAGCTGTCGAGCATACAGTGTTATGTTATCGACGGATGTCTCGAGCCGGGATGGGAAAGCGTGCCAGACAGGCCCAAGCAGCTCATCGTCTATGAGGAGAGAGCCAGCGAGCAAGCGTAGGTGGTTGGAAATATAAGTTTCGTCCTACCACGTATTCTCACTTTTCACGCGTGCCAGTGTTTCCTAGTGGATTGGAGGTAACTGCCGGTGAGGACACACACTATGACAGGCGATAAGGTCGCTTGCATGTGTGTTAACCACTTGATCGGTTTCATCAAGACTCTGGCCGTGGATATTATTTCGCTATCATATCTTTCTACTGGTATGTATGCAGGCGTACTCGCCATCTCAATGCCCAATGAGCGCTTCAGCTCTTACCGTCCTCTAGGACGCAGATCACACGATGCTTGCGGTGATTGCCTTCCATCATGCCTGTGAGTCGGTTTGGTGTATTCTCTCCGATCTTTCTTCACGGCTCTCATCTTCTCATACAGTACAGCCACGATAGTCTCAACAATCCCTGAGAAGATAATACACAAAATCTTGAAGCTGTTGTTCCACGTATCAATCGTTGATGTGTTCACTAAAAACCTTGATATTGAAGAGCCCATAAACAGGAAGGGGCCAACATACCCGCGTCGCGAGGAGACCCCCGCGTATCTCCTCCTGGTATGCAAGGATCGCTACGCCGCTTCTATACGAGACAGTGCAACTTCGGTCAAAGAAGACGATGAAGCAGATGTCGAAGACGGTGCTCCAAACACCCGCGGTGGGACCTCTCATTCGCCATCTACGTATTGATGCAGGCTACGGCAGCCAACTGTACGATATCGTAGAACGCGCACCGAACATACGCTTTCTGTCGGTCAATCTCTGTGTCTCAAGCAGAACTTCTTTGTCCCGTCTGCTGCGCTCTCTACCAAAGTTCAACCCACACACTCTCTACGTCCACCAATGCACCACTGAATGGCGTGGTGGTGGCTACAGTACTAAGCAGGTCAAGAGAGTCCGAACGTCTCTTTTCAGTGCCATGAAGGCTTGGAGCTCGCTGGTGAGTACAATAGTCCTTATAGATCGTAATGTGAGACTAGTGGTAACAATGTATTTACCCTTCGTAGCGAACGGTTTTCTTCGGCCATTGTGCCTTGCTAAGACACACCGAGATTATCCGTGTTACGTCTAGAGCTTTGAAAGCCGTAACCGCTTGCTGCGAGGTCGCATTCGCCAGCTATGGTCTCAAGTCCGTGCTATTGGACCCGAAATTTCTCAGGGCCTCTGTTCACGACGGGGGGATAAAAAAGGATTCGGTGCCACGATCTCATCGGCTGTCTTGAGCAGATGTGGCAGTGTGGCAGTGGAACGCTGTACCCAACGATCTCAAGCAGCTAATCGTCTACGAGAGAGCTGCTGAATGTAGTTTAGCGGAACTGTAAGTCGCTCACTACGACGCGCTCTCCGGTGTACTAAAATACATTCTTCAGCTTTGAGAGCGATGATAGTGACCGTTCAACGCGATATCAATGACGCAGAGGAATACATTTACTGTGAGCAAAGGCATCGGTGCATGTTCTCAAGTTATGGAAGGCTCGGGTTGGGCTCGGGTTGGTAAGCAGAGCTTGTCGTGAGTCTTCGATCTCTCTGTTGTTTGCAAGGTAACGAACAGTCAACACTTGCCTTTCCCACCCTAAGATCTGCTGTAACGACGTGCCCGTAACAGTACTACCCAGGCCTCTTGATACTACTCGCGCGTGTCATATATTATGTGAAGGTATCGCGCCGATCGATGTGTAAGTACGTAGCCGACGCGTATACATGTGAAGTAGCGAGCGAACAAGACCACCCGGTTCATATGCATGTTACGTTTACAATTGGCTACAGCCCCAATCATTCTATGCAAGCACGACTTGTTCTCGTCAATAATTTCCCTCTGTGCTATCCGAGTCACCATCAGTACCTTCCTATCACCTGTGAATTATCTTCCTCTATCCACTTTGCCCCCCACCTGCAAGGCAAGTCCTTGCACACTCCTTGATCCATCGTTGAATCGCAGAGACGCAAAACATCCCCGAGATCGGGCAGCTCACGGCGGATGCGACTCGTCAATGATTCCTTTGAGCCTAGCCCGAAGAATGCGGACGCATTTTGTACAACGCGCAGCTCAACCCTGATGGACCTCATATCGTGACGCACGAGACTGGTACAGATTTGACGAAGCTTGGACCAATCCAAGGTAGAAATGAGCTGAGGGTAAGGAGGTGCATGAAATGCATTCCAGGCTCGCTCCACTTCGAAAACGTATGAAATATGCCGGAGACTGTGGCAGGTTATACCGGACAAGATGTAGAGACCGAATGACCAGCCTTGGGTGATGGTGGGATGCGCTATAGGTTCGTGCAATGGCGCGAGCGAACAGTGGCAGTTGACTTTCAAATGAAATCCATGAAGCAACGTGCAGGCTTCCAGACTGCCACGTAATATGTCCAATGCGCGGTATGCATCTACTACAGAATTCAATGGATTCACGGTTATTAACGCTACAGCCGACATATAAAAGTCAAAAGACGACATACGCAGATCGGCGGGGACTTCCAGCTTGAGATATACTTCACGAATAGTGCTATTAACTGTCTGTAACAGCTGCTCGAGTACTTGGCTCGACGACTCTGGACCCGCATCGTGCGCAAACTGTGGTTTTCCAAGGCTGAGATGGACACTGAGGCAAACAAGGCGGTCCAATGATAAAGCTTCCTGCAGAGATTGAAGCCCCCGAATATTAAGTATGGGGCTTAACATATCGAGTTCAAGGACGCTTGGTTTGCCATGCACGCCTGGGTCGAGTTCGATGGCATCTCCGGGGGCAACGATAAATCGGCCTTCCAGGGCGAGTCGCTGTATCTCTGAGAAAGGAGTAAGGATCACAGA
Organism: Irpex sp. P115-07; assembly: GCA_037040455.1. Classification (NCBI taxonomy): domain Eukaryota; kingdom Fungi; phylum Basidiomycota; class Agaricomycetes; order Polyporales; family Irpicaceae; genus Irpex; species Irpex sp. P115-07. Next base: position 9,601 of record JAXQGX010000776.1, read on the forward strand.
AAGTTGCCTTGCAGCAGCCTTAGTGTCTCCATAGCTACCGGAGGTATCAGTATTAGGGGAGAACTAATTTGGCCATTCTACCGAAACCATGACATTACCTGTCGGGGCAATACACCAATTTTGCGATTGTACGGTCTCTGGGTATTGTGCTGAGCCATTCACTCCATTCTTTGTCTTTTTCGTCGAGATCAAAGTGAGTGAGGCCGAATTCCAAGTAGCGTAGATTGTCCAGCGTATCGAGAATTGCATCGAAGTCATAGATGTCTACAGACATCTGTCCGATGATAAGCCCTTGCACGCACCGGGCGATGGCAGGTTTCTCTTCAAGAAACCTGCGAAACTCGGCAGTATCTTCCCAATAATCCATTCGTTCTCTGACAGGTAGCTGCATATAGCGAAACAAATGAGGGAGGGTGATCCTGTACCATCGACGACAGACGAGAGCGCAGGAGGGCCAATCTCCTCGCCTGACATCGTTGTAGATATATACTCGTACGTCGTAGGACTCGCCGAGCTCCTTGATTATACTGCTCAGCATCTCATCTGGTAAGTCTGAGATAGTCAGCGGGCGTGGGGTCGCGGAGTGCGACGAGCTTGAAGTTGGCTCGTCGTTCATCGCTGTTAATGAGCATTATTATGAGGATCATGCAACAACTAAAATGCAACTGCAAACCTGGGTGCAGGGTTTTCCGTCAATAGTGAGTCAGGGGTGAGGTGATATCCATGTGCAGCACTTATGTCTCTGCCTGGCGTGATGGCGGTAAAAGGGAAAGTAGGACTATAGTAGAGACGCCTTGCAATGCGGCGTGCGTCTCGGTGTGTCTCATTGCAAAGGCATGCGAAACACGTATAGTACGGTCGACAGAACAGATATCATCCCTTCAAGAGCTAGATGAGTGCAATATATGTGCATTTGGTTGTTATTGGGTACAACGTAGCAAACCGTTTTTATGATAGACTATACTAGTAGAATGGTAGTGGACTCAGAGCTAAACGAGAAGACTCGGTGTATACTAGTAGTGGTTTGACAAGAGGAAGGGTGAAGATGAATTTCCGGAGTGCAATGCCGTTGTGGATATACTGGTATGATTTTAGTTGAAAACTACTATGAACAGCTCTATGGAAAATCGACTTACCTTAAGCGTACGCTGAGGTGGTAGCTTCAAGTTGCTCTCCCTCAGGCGGAGCCTCTTTTTTTTTTTTACCAAAACCCTCATACAACCTTGCTATTATTTGCTCCTGGCCATGTTCTCCCCCACACACAATCCATGTCGCTACAGCGTCCATCCCCGGTCGAGTCGGAAACGCGTAAGACATCTCCCAGGTTCGGTAACTTTGAACGAATGTAATCCGCGACAAGTTTATGTGATTCAACACAGAAGTAATGAAGCTGCAAGCGTACATCGATCATGATAGACCGGGCATGCGCACATCGGCCAGTGATTTCTCGAAGCTTGGACCAATCGCTTTCAGAAAGGACGTCCGAACAGAAGTTGAGGGATTCGTATCTCGTCTCGAAGATGTACGAGAGATGTGCCAGAGTGCTGTTGCTCATCCAGGACACGATCTCTAGGCCCAGGGACCAAGTCGTGGACAATTGCGAACGATAAGATGTGTCGGTACGGATGGACGGTGAGAAATGGTCGGAAATTGACAAATGAAGTCCATGAAGGAGAGTGCACGCTTCCAAGCCCGTGCGCAATGGTTTAAGCACTAGATTTGGAAGGTGTCCATGAAATGTCCATGAGTAGGCGAATAAATAACACATTTATCTCTAGGATTTGGGCGTACCTGTGCTGCGACCAGAAATCTCGTTTGACTCGCAAGAAAAGACATCAAAACCGATGTGCAATTCGCGGAGAGTCTTGCTCGATAGCTGTAGCAGCTGTCCGACCATCTCGGTTCTCATGGTCTCCACGGGGCCGCGGAGCCATAAGGGGACAATGAGGCAGGTAAGATAACTCAATAGACCGATATCATGCAGGTATTGCGGAAGGCGAGGACCAAGGCCCTCCAGGCGTGAAGTCACGTTTACTTCATGGACTTGCCTGTGACTGAGGACAGGAAATTCGAGCGCATCCTCTTTGGTACCGAAAACCGCCCCGGCGAGGGCGATCCTGTCTAT
>JAXQGX010000777.1:0-12173 GCA_037040455.1 Irpex sp. P115-07
AAGAACGGACCAACGCTCATGCCTGGTCAGACCATCGCTGTCAACAAGTACACCGTGCAGGTCGAACGGTATCTTAGTCAGGGTAGGCGACCCTTTCAGCTGTAAACTTCGCCGAGATCTCATGGCGAATTTCCAGGTGGTTTTGCCCACGTATATCTCGTCAGGACAGCACAACCCGTATACAACACGACGCATCATGTCCTAAAACGTATAGCAGTGCCCGATGAGGCAATGTTAACTGAGGTCAAGAAGGAGGTGGACATCATGGTGCGCTAGACACCTAATCAATTACGATCCAACGCACTAAAGTATTGCAGAGGATACTCAAAGGCCACCCAAATATTGTGCATCTTATTGACGCAGCCTCACATCGGATGGCTAACGGTGCATACGAGGTATTCATCCTAATGGAGTACTGTCCTGGTGGAGGAATCATCGACATGATGAACCGCCGACTACGAGAGCGACTGACGGAAGCCGAGATCCTAACCATCTTCGTGGACGTCTGCGAGGGCCTCGCCGCCATGCACGCGTTGAAGCCACCACTCCTCCACCGGGATCTCAAAGTCGAGAACATCCTCCAATCTTCTCCCACCTCATACAAGTTGTGCGACTTTGGAAGCGCCACTACGGTGCATAAAGTACCTTCGAATGGCGAGGAGCTCCGTGCCCTTCAAGCGGACTTGGATCGACACACCACGATGCAATATCGCGCGCCAGAGATGGTGAACCTAATGCAACGACGACCAATTGACGAGAAGAGCGACGTCTGGGCCCTCGGAGTCCTACTCTACAAGCTATGCTATTATACGACACCATTCGAGGAGCGTGGACCGCTCGCAATCCAGAACGTCAACTACACTATACCTCCATACCCTGTATATTCACAGAACATGAACGCACTGATTGGTGAGTAGCTGTACAACTCATCAAGTACACTAATGTCATGGCGCCTTTGATATTAGGCTCGATGCTGCGAGAGTACGGCACACAGCGACCGACTGTCTTCGAATTGCTCAATCACGTCCACGCACTTCGCGGAACCACGTCTCGTTTCACATATAACATACCTCCCAAACAACCTTCCATGCCTGCTCGTCCAACTGCCGGCACACCATTACAGGCCCTTTCCCCGAATATCGCCGGTCCTGGAGCACCTGTAGCGAACCCACTGGACGACCTTGTTTCGTTCAAGTCACGTTCGAGCCAGCCATCTACGTCTCCTTCAAAGAACGCAGGTGTGCAGGCAAGGGATAAGGTGTTGGAGGCCATTGCACCAATGCGTCGCGGGAGACCACCACCTCAAGTCGCTCCATCCCCCTCTCCAAGTCCATCTAAAGATCACGCAAAGCTCGGTGCTGAGATGAGGTTTCCTCCTGTGGACGATCGAGGGTGGGCAGGAGTCCGCGGCCACAAGTCTGGCATGGCGAGTATAGGCGGCGGTAAGACGGTCGATCTCAATTCCAGGAGTGATCCATGGGGGCTCGATTCCAAGACTGCTGGCCGTAGCACAGACAACTCACACAGAGCACCGCCAGAGAAAAGTGGCTTCGAGAGTGATTTCTCTGCTTCTCCTGCGTTGGGCTTTGGCGATTCGTTCGAGCCACCGAGAAGACCTCCGACACAGACCGCGTCTCCGAGATCCCAGCCTATCTCTCTACCCCGATCTTCGCAGCCTGCGACGTATGGCTCAATAGGCAAAGGTCGAGCACCCCAGCGGGATGCATTCGAAGGACTTGGTTTGACGTCCCAGCCACCACCGCCAACTCTTGCTGACGCCCGAAGCGCCAGGACTGGGTTGGCATCCGCTAATCTGGCACCTCCTACTTTACAGCCTACGTCAAGCCTAACACCGTCCGGATTCGGCATTGGGAGCAGTTCGACGACGTATCGGCCACCTAGCACGCATGCACCGTCTCCAGTCCCTATACCGCAGGCGCAGGCACAAGCACAGTCACGGCCTCAGTCACCGGCCTTCAAGCCATCTTCGTGGCAGAGTTCCTCTGCAGTGCCTCGACGGCCCGTAGAGCTGTCTGCAGAGGAACGGTTCCCATCGCTTGAAGACTTAGATCGCACCTTCTCACCGCCGTCAAGAAATAACGTCGAGCCCGCTCTGCATGCTGCCACTCAGCCACCCTCGACAGAGCGAGTATATGAGAGGCCTTCGCCCAGTCCCGCTCGGCCAACCTTAGGCGCTCCGACTGGAGGTCCCAGTGTATCTCGCACGGGCAATATCGTAGGAACACCAGAACATAGTCTTGCTGAGCCACGCTTGGCTCGTCACAATTCCTTGGCAGCTGGCAGGTATGACGGAACACGGTCACAACATGTCACTGGGACCGCTATGCGCGAGTCTCGACTGGCGCGCGAGAGACAAGCCGGCACGAATGCACCTCTCGCACCGAAGCCGAACAATGAGACGAAGCCCACACCCTTAGTTTCGCGGCACAGTCGTCCGGTGCAGCCCCGTCGACATCGAAGCTCTTTGGCTATCAAGGCTACCTCTCCGATCAATGAGGCTCCTGCCCGACTGGAGGTTCCGTCCAATTCTTCGCCTGCTCCGCCGGCCTTGCCACCCCGCCCTACGCCTCAACCTGAACAGCGGGATTGGTTAACTGGCGTGTCGGATGAGGAAGCTTCTGCTCCGGCGTCGCAGCCGGTGCTACGCGATAGTCCAAGCAAACGGGCGTCGTTCATTGAGCGCAGTCCGATACAACTGGAGAAGCCGCTGGAAGCTATCAGTGGCGATATCAACTTTCAGGAAGACGTTTTCACTGCGTTGGACCAGAAACGTGAGGTACCGAAGGACACAGCTCCCAGAGAAAGAGAAAGAGTTCCACCTTCGAGAACTGCATCCATTCAACGACGGATATCTGTACGAAGGACGGAATCGCCGGAGAAGCAGAAGGCTGGGAGCGCTGATGTCGTGCGTGGTGGCCGGTCGAAGTCGAAGTCGAGGGAACGTCGAGAGGGAAGGAGGTCGCCTACGAAATCGAAGACTTATGTGTCTCGTACTGGTACGGGTACGGGCAACCTTTCGTCTGGTGGCGTCCCAGGGGGCTTGAAGTTACCTGGTATGGAACCGAAGGCTAAGCCGTTCCCATTGGCCACGGCCTCTAGTGGACTGACGGATAATTGGAGTCCTGTGACGTCTCCAACTCGTGATTTCTCGAAAGAAGGGTCGTCTTCGAGCGATGAGGGACCTGAGGATCTCGGTGGGTTCAGGCCAGGTGGGAGGTCGGACGTGCAGCCAAGCCAGACAGGAGGTGCAGGAGATGCTGGTGCTAGTGACAGCAGGCCGTCCCGTCATGGTCGGTCTGGAGGCAAAGGTCGACAGAGTTCGGTGCACGACCTTGTGGATCTGTGGGGTGGAAATCAGCCTCCAAAGAGCCCTTCGAAGATCGCTGACAAGCGACGCTCTGCTATCGTGACATCTCCGTCGATGAAGCAGCCGCTTCCGGGCCTTGTCTCTAGTGCTCGATCGGCATCGCCTCAACCTATGAGTGATACCTCGCATCCTGCTGGCCCTAGGCCTGTTACTCCTTCGAGGATCGCGAGACCTCCATCCAGGCAGCAGCAACAGCGTAAGCCTACTACGTCGACTTCGGACAGCAGGACAGGTGTTGTATCGTCCACGACTGGGCTCACATCTCCTCCTGTTGCTTCTACGCCCTCAAGCCGTAGCCGCCCTCAGTCTATGTTCCTCAACCCTGTGGCGAAGACGGCCCCACTTGAAGCGTCTCTTTCTTCATCCACTAGCGCAGCACCGAAGCAGGCTGCACAGACACCTGAGGACAAGCCCCGCCGTTCAGCTAGGAGAACTTCGATTTCGGATATGGTACACCGCTATGAATCGATCAATGGTGCTACCCCGACGAAACCCGCGCCTCCAGTCGCTACGAAGCCCACAGTTCTCTCGAAGACGATGTCTGAGGCGTCAAGTGCTGGTTTACCTTCGCCGTCCGCAGCTGCGACACGATTCCCTCGGCTGTCACCCGAGTCCTCTCCTGTTCAGACAAAACCGCAGCTGGCTGTTCCCAGTGAGTTCGAGAATGGGAGAGAGGAGCCGTTGCAACGAAGACATTCGCCAACTCCCTCCATCTCTGGGCTTCCTTCTCGTTCCTTCGTGTCCCCATCGAAGCCCACTGCTCACACAACAGGAACGGGTAATAATATTGCTAGCAAGGCCCTCTCGGAAATCAAGCAGCAAGCTCAAGCCAAGTCTTTATTATCCCGTGCTCAAGAGTCTGCACCACCCGTACAGCCTCAAGCTCGTCGGGATACGTTGAGCCCGCCATCGACGACAGAATTACGGTCTCCGTCTCCGGAGAAACCGTATCAGGGTGTTTCGAAGTTGATAGATCGTTGGCAGAAGGTCGTTGATCAGAACGAAACGGACAGTGGGCCTAAGAGAGGTCCGAATAGTTCGCTGAGGGGTCGGTAGATGAGCGGTGTTTTGAAGCGGATAATTTTTGCGTACGGACAGTTTTTGGTTTACTGGATATTTGCATGCATTATACCATTTGGGCTGATTTTCTGGCGAGTGAGAAGTGTGTGAGTGGGGAGTGACATTATACTGGTGCTTGGTCTCTTTGCGACTCGGATTATGTACGTGTATTATTTACGAATTTATATCCCCTCCTCGTCTCAAGCTGACTCCTTGACAGAAGTGCGAATCTGGTCGATACTCTTCCCCACAGCGACCTTCGCTGTGTTTCTCATCACTTCAAGCCTCTCCGCTGCCTCCGGGCTGCCTTCCACAAGCCCAGGGACGTTCCAGTTGAACGTGAACGTCAAGTACAAGTCGCTTTCGCCTTCTCCGTCAGAGATAATGTTGGCGATGTGAGTGTCGCGTCCAACCATCTCGAAATCAGCCTATAGTACGATGAAGAATTAGGATGATCGCGTTAAAGCACAATGAGGCTATCGTGCACGTACCCTAACTTCCTTGGTGAACACGACCTTCTCTGTCACCACGCCCGGAGGACCTTGCGTCCCGGGTCTGAAAGTGACTTCGCGGGTTAAACCGTCTGCATTCTCCTCGAGTACTTTGCATGTCTCGATGCCAGGGACGTATTTAATGGGGTCGCGAGCCTTGTGCACCAGGCCTTCCCAGACTTGGGCTCTGGTGAGCTTAGGTGTTGCTGACGGTGGGTTGATAGGAGCGGTGAATGCGAATGCGACTTTCATGGTTGAGGATGATGAAGCCAACCACTTCAACACTGGCCTTTTATGCACACAAACTCAGACGTCGATGTGGATCTGTTCGCATGATTGCTTGAAGTTGAGTTGTGCCGGCGGCTTATAAATTTGGTCCATTACGTCATCAACTTACTTTCTGGGTGTGCGTAAGTATGCGTATGCGAATCCGTCCGGCACGCAGTCGTGGACGTTCAGGAAGAGGTGCTGCGACTAATATGGATAATTAGATTACAGGAGGCTTACACACCGACGCAGCGAGAAAAAAGGGTGCAATCAAATCCTTATGAATGAATATCAACGTCGCTTTGACCGACTTTCCTCTACACCTGGAGAACTACGGCGTTTTCTATTCTATGAGATTAGCATGGATGAACGCAGGTGTACGACACGAATGAACTAACCTCGAACCCCGATCATCGTAGTCAGGAGGCGTCGACCGCTCCTTGCCACCACCGTAGTCCAAACCATCCACAGCAGGTGCGCTATTATCGATGTCCTTGTATTTATTCTTATTTCTCGGTCCCGTCGGAACATTCGGTGGCAAAGGAGACGCAGGGCGCACAGGAAGAGCTTGTGAACCTACCCATGTCAGCTGAATGACACACACCACCGAAAAGAACACTCACCGCGACCGCGCCCAGCATAACTGCCACCGCGGGATCCACGGACTGCCGTCGGCTGGACAGGGATTCCGCGACCTCTTCCAAAATGCCCAGGTGTGCCTCCTCGCGCAGGGGTTGAGCTTGGCACGGGTGTCCCAGCTCCTTCGACTCCAGGGTACATTTGCTGATTCATCTCCTGCCAAATGCGCCGCCACGTCAGCTACGAGACGAGAGACGGACGCATCCTGGCTATCACGGCTTACCTGCATAGCAAATTCGTTGCCCATCTGCATTCCCATACCTTGCTGCCCAGCACCTTGTGGTCCTCCTTGGAATCCATCCCCCATCATACCCATCTGTACGTCGGGTGTGGCTCTTCCTTGTCCACCAGAGCTGATAGCGACACCACCGCTCAGGCCGCCATTACCCATGGGAGGTCCTACCATTCCTTGCCCGCCCATACCCGGCCCAGGCATAGGCTGACCACCCATACCGTCGCCCATACCCATACCCATACCCTGTCCCACCATCCCCATGTCTCCAGGACCCATCTGGTGCATCATGCTAGGATCCATCATACCACCCATAGGCATCATGCCTCCCATCATAGCTCCGTTCATGTTCATCCCGGGTTGCATCATGCCTCCTCCGTTGCCGCCGCCAGAAGCCACCATGGCCATGATCATCGTCCGGACCTCTGGAGGGAGAGCTGCAACTTGTTCTTCGGGCATACCGGCAAAACTCTAAACAAGTAAGGGTAAGGTCAGCGTAAGTAGTTTGTTCTTACAGCGTTCTCAGACACCGGAGGGAGTAAAGAATGATGATAATGTGGGGGTAGAAAACCAGTGTATTCGCGTGATGAACGAATATCTACAGGGGTAAGTACGAAAGAACAAAGTACGCACGAGTACGTTGGTCTTCAGGACGTTCGCTAGTTCGTTCACCTCTCTTCGCCTGTAACAATACGCCTCCCATGATATCTCGTCAAACCCATAGTTGAACCAGTCACTTATGTCTGCGCCGGGGCGCCGCCAGTTCTTCTCTGCAAGGTTATTCAGATCAATTTCCAGGATTGAACGTCCGTCCAGCACGCCAGGAGTGTCCAGGTCAATTTGAGGGTGTGAGGGAGGGGCTGTAACAACTGGTAGTGTCGAGGGGTCGACGCCGTCTGATGGGGAAGCCTGTTTTTGCTCTGACGAGCCTGATGGGGCAGTAGAAGGGCTTGGTCCTGGTTGAGGGGTTGCAGAGAGGTTTGCTGCACCTCGTTCACGAGGGGTATATTCGGTGGTGAGGGAGGGTGTCTGTTGTACAGCTATACAAACATTCAATTAGCTTGGAGTATGATAGAGTTGTTGTTGAAAACTGACGACGTGGGGTGGTGTAAGACGACGGCTGACCACTAGGTCTGCCCAGTGAGGGCCGTTGTTGCCTGCAGCGACTTAGTTAACGCGTGGCTGAAGGTCTAGTGTAACACACCTGAAGTCCAACGAACGGTTCGGCTTTTCCGTGATGATCTCGATATCCTAAAGAGACATTAGACATATCTCGGTGAAGAACAAGCCCACTCACATCGTCGCTTTCTTCCTCTTCCTCCTCCTCCTCTTCTTCCTCCTCTTCTTGCGCCTCCCCATTCTCTGTAACATCCTGTCTCTCAGAAGCTTCAGGTGTACCCTCGTTTTCCTCTTCTGCAACCTTGGCTTCGAGGTTCGCGACCACACCGCCGGTAGTTGCAACTGATTCTACTTGCTCGAGTGATATCCTACATTGAACGACTTGTGAGCAGGGAACGCCTGTCGAAACGGTGTTGAGATGATACTCACGGTTGCGGTTCTATATATCATGAATGGAACGGTCATCATATGCGTTCATGTTCAGCACAGGAGCTACAGGAACCAGCGTGCATCGTACCTGAAGTCTGCATTGGGGGCTTGGGTGGCTCCTCCTCAGCATCGGCAGAGTCGCCATAAAGGAAACGATCATCGTCGTCGTCACTACCCACAGTTCAGCTCAGATTGGGTCATAAGTAGAAAGCAGCTTACAGCATATTCCGTAGGGGCAAGAGCAGAGGGCAGAAGGTGGCAGAGGGAAAGCAATGACAACAGCACGCGCTACCTCGCAGTGACGGGATAAGCAAAGGCTACTGACTTCTCTTAGATCTAAATAGGATCTGACTACAACGCGTCCTAACTCTCATAAGAGACTCGAGTAAGCTAACATAGTAAGCAGCATCAGACTTCTACTTATATCAGACGCCCACAATTTTACGTAGACGCCAATAAATGATAGAGCTTTGGTCTGTGCGCGATCGCACCGAGTGTGCATCTCTCCCCTTCCCCTTCCCCTTCCCCTTCCAGTTCACATCCCTACTCCTCACTTGTACTGCTTAACTCATAACGTTCTGAACTAGCATGGGCAAATCACAGAAGAAACGCCAGATGAGGCGACACAACCCCATGCGCGTACCAGACTCGCACCTCCCGAAGGGTCTTGCGTCCGCTTCGGCCTCTTCGTCGAAGGGGGAGGCTATATTGCCTATCCTACAAAAGGTGTGCAACCCCAGACAACTTGATGATAATTACAAGAGTGCTAATGTTTTTGGGTTTGACTGATTAGATGGAGAGCCCGGACGCAGGAGAGCGCAAATGGGCCTGCGTCGCGGTTTCGAATCTCATACAGAACGATCCGTCCACTCGGCGACTTCTGCAGGGGAAGAACGTTGTCGGGTCTTTGATCACTCGGTTGTCTGATAGTGAAGAGGAAGTTGTGGTTGAGGCTGGTGGTGCCCTACGGTATGTCATGTTCCAAGCTACTACATCAGAATTGCTCGACTAATAGAGCGATGAAGGAACCTTTGTATTGATGGAGGGTACGATATTTGCGGAGAGATGTATAACAAGAACATACTCACCCCTCTCAAGTCCTTTATCCCCAAAGTGCGCACCACTGCATACACGTACGCTCACACAAATTCTAACATAAATCCATAGATCTCGACTACCCTCGCCCAATTCCTCGAGAACCCAAAAGATGCGTCCGAAACCACCCAAACGCTCGTCTGCGAATTCGCAGACAACATCATCACCATCCTCTGGTGTCTCTCGTAAGTAACCACGCACTATACTACTTGAATGCCCGCTAAGAAATACTAGAGAGACTTCAAATAAGGCTCTGAACGCTATCAACCAGATAGCACTCGTACCCTTCCTGATGTCCTTCCTCGGCGCACGAGACAAGCTCCCCGTATCAACCGTAGCATCCGCAGGTACCCCTCTTTTCCCTCATCAAATACAACTACCTCTAAACCGCTAACCCTCTATCAAATCTAGCACACTGCCTATACGTCCTAACCGACGACAACTACCCCGCCACCCAAGAAGTTCGCTCCAACGGCGCCTACACCGCCTGTCTCCTCTCCGTCGCCCTCCCCTCCTCCCCTTCCTCCGACAACCAAAAGCCCAACGGCAAAGGCAAAGACCCCGATGACAGAGAAGTCACTTTGCGTGTTTTGTGTGCGGGGATTCTGAAGAACATCTCGCCGATACCGCCACCGTCGATTGCTGCGCTGGCGGATATTGATGGGGAGGTTGTGTTGCCGACTTTGCAGCCGATCCTTTCTTCGATATCGCTTTTGGAAGTGACGCAGAGGGCGCAGGAGCTTATTGCACAGGAGGTACGAGTCCGAGTCGACCTTTTCAATTCACATTTGGATGGATGATTAATGGCATGTGTAGGACGCAATGCCAGAGATGCAAAAGCTGTCGCTCAAGGGTGGCCCGAAAAGTGATCATAGAACGCCTGCTGAGATCGAGCTTGCACAGATTGAAAGGAAGCTGAGGACTGTGCAGCTTTCGTTGGAGATTTTGACTGGTGTTTGTGCTACGCTGCCTGATCCGGAGCCTGTAGTGGAAGGCGGCGATGACGAGGAAGCAGGAGAAGAAGGCGAAGGTATGTTCTGTAGTGCTAATTGCTATGCCTTTGAGGTGTGATGGCTTATTTTTCGGATGCTGTAGACGATGCGATGGACGAGGAAGATACAGACATGCTAGAAGACGATGCAGTCACAGCTTCAACAACCCCAACAACAATAAACCTCCCACCCTTCCTCCCCTCCCTCCTCTCCCTAATCCACCCCACCACCCTCTCCTTCCCACCCCTACCCGGCGGACCCTCCCCCCACCCGCCAACAACCTCCGCGCTCGCAGCCATCCACGTCGCCGCGCTCGAATGCCTGAACAACATCTTCCTCGCCCTCGCCACCTCCCTTCAAAGCCAGTCCGGTAGTGCGGATGCCAGTGTGGGGATGGGTGTGTGGAGACAGGTGTGGAGTGCGCTGGAGGCTGTTGGTACGGATGTGGATGGACCTGGGCAGGAGAGACGGAGGGAGTTTTGGGAGGTTGCGGTTGGTGTGCTTTGGGGGGTTGCTGTTGTCTGGAAGGGCGTTCTCGTAAGTGGATCTTTCTGATATTATATGACGTGTTAGTGATGCTGAGTTGTTTTTGTAGGCCCCGGAGCCTGGTCAAGTCAATATATTGATACAGCTATGTAATGTCGCTTCGGACGCCGGACTTAAGGTGAAGTGCATCGGCACTCTGGAGTGTCTAGCTCAGCACCGAGAATCCATCGAGAGCAACAAGGTCAGTCTTCTCATCCCCACCCAACTCACACACTTACACTAACCACCTCCCACTCCGCCAGCTCATATCACAATACCTCCTCACCCTAATCCCCACACCCTCCAACCCCGCCGGCCCCTCCGTCGAACCCCACCTCCAAGCAGTCTCAGCCCTAATCGACATCTACTCAGACGAAACGTCGCCCTACGACGTCAATTTCCGACAAAATGGGTATTTGGACGCGTTGGTGGCTGGTGTTGAAGGTGTGAGGAAGGCTGTTAGGGGTATTGATAGGAAGAGGGAGCGGGATTTGAGAAGGCGGGGGGAGGAGGTTAGGGATAATTTGGTTGCGTTTATTGAGTATAGGAGGGGGTTGCGGTTGTAGCTGGTATACGTATGTAGATCTGCGAGGTACATATATGTAGTATCGATGTTTGCCATTCATACGCTAGTCACGGTCACGTCAATCATCGCGTCGCGTAACACCATGAAACGCGATCTGTCACGTACGACGGTCACGCTGCTACATCACCTCGGCGCTTCGTCCAAGCCTGCCACTCATTACCTCTGCTCTACTTTGTCCTTCGACTTCTCCTTTTGGCATCGTTTTACAACCTATGCGCATTACTATCCCAAGATGAGCGTAGCACTGGACATCCTACTCCTCTCCACAACCTGGGCCCACGTGCTCCTCGCACCATACAACAAAGTCGAGGAAAGCTTCAATCTGCATGCTACACACGACGTATTGGCGTACGGAGTCGGTGCAGAGTCACTCAGCAAGGTAAACAACTTACTCTTCTTTATGCAGAAAACCGTTAAGTAAAGATGGTAGTATGACCACTTTGTATTCCCAGGAGCCGTACCACGCACCTTCATAGGCAGCCTCCTACTCGCCTTCCTCTCCCGTCCCGCCATCGTCCTAGCAAACTACCTCGGAGCAATATCGTCCAAAGCAGATATCCAAGTCGTCAGTGAGCTCTTTATACTTCTCTCCATTCTATCTCTATCAGTCACACTGACTTGCCCTTGTATGTGTAGTCAGACTGGTGTTGGCGACGTACAACGTCCTTGGATTCTCCCTCCTCCGACGAGCCGTGTCGCGTCGGTATGGAGGGGCGACTGGGGTCTTGTTCGTCCTCATAACTTGCACGCAATTCCATCTCCCGTTTTGGATGGGGCGTACGTTGCCGAATATGTTTGCTCTCCTTCCAGGTATCTCATATCCCTCCTACCGTTCTTTTCTTCTTTCTCCTACTGACACTCGCTTTATTTGCAGTGAACGTTGCAACGTACCTCCTCTGGAACCGCTACCCAAACGCCACTCGACCCTTCCAACGAGACATACACCTCGCCATCGCCCTGCTCACATTCACCACAGTCGTCTTCCGTGCAGAGGTGCTTCTGCTCTTAGGACCCGTGGTCCTACAGGCGCTGTGGCAGCGCTATACTACGCTGTGGAAGGTAGTTAGAGTTGGGATTATTAGTGGGGTGGTATCCGTAGGTATGTCTTGTATCGCCGTGCAGTCATTGTTTTTGCTCACGTACATGGGATATTTAACCTGTTAGCGCTGACTGTGACAGTCGACTCATTCTTCTGGCAACGCTGGCCCCTCTGGCCTGAACTATACGGACTCTACTTCAACGTCCTCCAAGGAAAATCAGCAGAATGGGGTGTACGTCCTCTCTCCCTCTCCTCCTCCTCTTCCCCTCCCTTCTCCCCTCCCTCCTCCTTATACTCGTATCATTGAGCATA
>JAXQGX010000778.1:0-11886 GCA_037040455.1 Irpex sp. P115-07
GGTTGGGCAGCTGCGCTTCGGGTTGTCGTTGTCAACGCCGAGTCTCGAGCATGTCCGGGCATATATGGTCTTGTGTTTCTACATGTGCATTCAGAACTATGTGTATGTATAAAGATCTTTTGTGCTTTATAACACTCAGTTTGCAGGGAAAGTCGTGATTACTAAAAGTGGGTTATTAAGTTGGAGGATGAAGCTTTCATGAAGATTGATGAATGAACTGCCAGTAACAGCGCCAATAGACAGAACTCTGCTGGTCAAGCCCTCATACAAAAATGCGTATGATATGTAGTCTCCTTTCAAAGTTCAATGCCATGTTTCCGGGGAGTTGTCGCGACTGTCTTCGAACCTTGTAAGCACAAGTGTCCGTCGACGCGGACGTGCTTAAAATTCAACAGTACGACATACTGAGCATCGGTCTCAAGTCAAGCAAGTACCCACACTCGACAACATTTCGCGGAGTTTCACTCGCAATCGTACGTTGAGCAACTCGTCCCCGACAATGATCAGGATGCTCCCGCCCTGCAGATGAGCGGGGAGATTGGGTTGAAGCGCACAACGTGTGGGGGACAAAGACCTGGACCAGTCGAAAGCCCAGGGGTACTTCGTAGATCGAGCAGCCCGATCGAAGATCTAGCGGAGTTCAAACCTCGGGGTTGATCCCCAAATGAGTAATCGTCACTCACCAAATCCTGACCGCCAACTTCATCGACGCCCTAGCCTCTATCAGGGCCCGAGTGGTAGCGTCAGTTGCTATAGATATATTGGAGCAACGGTCAAGAAACGGTATGTGATTTACCAGTGTTACATTCGCGTTCAACTGCAGACTCCTACCCAGTTCCTCGGTGGGAGGGAAGCGAGAAAGGTAGTTGTTATTCTGGGTCTCGAGAACGTTACGGTCTACAATTCCTAAGTCTAGTATTTGGTACTGTTGCTCCTATTACTACTTTAAGCAATCCATCAAACATCAAATCCGCACGTGCTTATTCTTTTGAACCTTATTTCTCTTTCCCTCCCACCGAGGACTGGCATCAAACACCTGTAAACAATGATTGACGCTACGGCCGGCAGCGCGGACTCTTAATAAAACTTGAGAATATGCCTAGCGCCCTAAATATCTGCGATTGATGCCTACGTGATGACTGCCAGATTAGGAACTAGTCCGACGGTAGTGCCAGTGCATGAGAAGTAAACGAGATACTAGCAGGCACGACCACCATGGATGCGATCTTTGATTTAATTCAAGAAATACTTTACTCTCATCACTTGAATGTCTCCACTCTGTTAATGTCGATCCTTTATCAAGATACATCCGACAAGCCTTGCCACCCTATCGTGCAAGAGGTTCTCGCTGGGTGGAAAGATTTTCTCACAGCGTTCGTTCATCATCGAGACGTAGGCGACTCCGTAAAGGCCTGGCTCATAGACGAGGCCGTGTCATTAATCGATGAAGATGTCAACAACCTCGCGGTGAATAGCACTGAATGGTGTTTTACGGCTGGACACGCAGAGCTGTACCAACTACAAGAATTTGATATCGCGGACATGGCGCTGGAGATGCGGGTACAAGCACCACGTCTATGGAGAGTACTAGACAGGCTCATAGTGAGGCGGAAGGCGACGAACACGCGGATAGATTCTGAGGAAAGTGACGACGAGATGGTAACAGAGGCATTGGACAGTCATCTTGGTGACTCTAATACCCCGAGCCGACCTGTACATGGCGATAAGCGAAAACGCCTCATGAAAAACTTGAACATTCGACGGAGCGCGATCAACTCGAGTGTAAGCACAAGGCTACTTATTGTGATTTTTATTACCCCTTGTCTAACATCAAGACGGCTCCTGCGCGTATAGAAGAAAGTTTTGATCACGAGTATATTAATGCAAGCGAGAAACCAGAAGGCGAACTGGCTACAAAGCATCTTCGGAATCTTCCTGCATGCAATACACGCCCCGCAGAAGTTAGTCGACTCTCTCGCGCACATGGGCGTGTCGGTATCCCAAACGACTGTTCATCGATCACTGGATTCCCTTAGCCTCAACGTCCTCGATGACGCGCGCGAATGTGCTCACACCGTAGTGGCGGCCTACGCCTTCGATAATCTTGACATCGATTTAAAATCGTCAGTTCCGACTATCGAGAAGTCGGCCGAGAGTTCCTTGAAACATTTCACAACCGCCATGGTGTTCCCTATACTGCACGGTATCATCAATGACAACCTTCGCTGTTCCGAATACATGTGGAATCGCTGTATCTGGAATAAGCATCGACCGCGAGAGCTGCAAACGCTGCCTCCAATGCCTTCCTGGCGCGAGCTAACGAAGCTCCATCCGCAAACGTGGACTGCCGATCATAACGGGATGACAGCACACGATCGCTTCAATGCGTGGAAGTTCTTGCACGATTTATGTCATCATGGACCTGAACCATTCCACAAGTATCGCGGTGAGATCGGGGTACCCGAGTTCATTGAGGAAATCCCCATCGTGAAAACGCCAATATTCCCACTTCGTGCTACCACCGACAACAATTCCTCTGTTGCTGGCAACATTGGAGCGTTGATGCATATTCTTAACCAAGTTGGTATTGGGGACCCTAATGTTGCTCACGCGGACTCTGGGGGTAGCCAAGCGAGTATAGACGTTTCGGAATATGTGGTTCTATTCTACGGGGATCTAGGTACTGGAGAAAAGGTCCTATCTGCACTCAAAAACCGGTCGTCTGAAAAGACCCCTTGGTTGCGTCTGCAGTTCGCCGTTTTTGTGCTCGGCCTATTCCATTTGAAGATGGCATGCGTCGACGCACTGTGGAAGATCTTCATTCAGCCCACCGCTGCTCGAGACGATGACACTTGCCTTATGAAGGATGTAAGCATCCTCCGCCCACGAGAAACCGGTTCTATCGCTTCGAAACCGGGCTTCCGTCGTATGCATCAGATCATACAACATGCGGGTATTTGCCGTCGCGTGGATTGCTGGAGAGTCGAGGTTCAGAGTCGAAACCCTTCGCATACATCTCTTGAGCAGTACGCCGCTTCAAATCCATCCCTCGCTGATCTGAAGGCGTTGGCAAACGACTTGGCGATGAAGTATACCGATCGCAAACATACCTTGTTTGATCTGCGAACACAACCGGCAAATGTCCGTGATAAGCAGTACGAAAATAACCTCGTACTAAACGAGTACTTCCTATTGTATGAAGAACTGACCTTCGCGATGAACCATGGCGACGTCGGCCGCGTGGAATCCTGTTTTTTGCCGTGGATTTGGATCTTCAAGGCAACGGGTAAACATAAGTATGTGAAGTTCATGGTCAAGTATTTGACCGACGTACACTTTCTGTATCCACCCGGATTGAAGTAAGTCAGCCATTTCATTCACCTCCATTGATATGCAACCTCGAAACTTACCATTGATGAGTAGGAAAGCAGTACGCTGCACTATCCTTATCAACCCCTCGGGCAAACCAGGCTGCTTCAGAGCGCCGGATTGGTGCTTGGAACTAAACAACCTGTATACTAAGGTGAATATACTTACGAGTCAGAGTTAATATCCATTGATTTGTATTGACGTTTATGTAGACGAAGTTCGGCGGCACGGGTGTTAATCAAACGGAGGAACGAATTATCGAAGAAAGCACCCTCATTCAAATGTTTCGTGATCTTCATCTCACGTTCGAGCGTAACCTTGCTCTCGGACACCTCACTTCACGGCACGCAGACCCGGATATGACGAATACGTTTCGAGCGCTATCAAGATATCTACTGCAAAACAAAACTCACACTATAGTACAGGGGCGGGGCAGCAACCATGAAATAAAGGACATGATCGACAAAGGCCAACAGGCACTTTATCAATCAGCACCGTCAGTTGTGGTTGAAAGTGACGAGGGGGGTCTTGTAGATGAAGACGCGGATGTGACGTTAGAGGACGTGACGGTAGAGGTGGGCGTGTAGGAGCGAGACGGAGGTGCGGAGAACGTGGTAGAGGCTAAGATAGTGATCAGTTAAACAAACGATGTCTAAGTAATCATAACGTACCTGTGTGTGCGTTTGACAGCACTGATAAGGCTGCGACTTGGAGCGACTCCCGTTCGGCAGCCCGAAGTTCGTCGTACGTCATGAAACAACGCGGCTTGGTAGAACTGGCGAGTGACGCGTTAGCAGGGGGAGCAGATGGGTTGTGCGCGATGTGGTTGTTGTCAGCTGGGAATATTGAATGGGCCGCGGTAAGCGAGCCAGTTGTTGCAGAGCGCGAGGCGGCCGACGGAGAAGGGATGGAAGTGACAGTAGGGGGCAGATTCTCTTTCGCGTTCGTGGTAGTAGGTATTGACCTCGCAGCTTTTGTTTTTGGGGGCTTTGGGGCAACTATGGTTTTCGTTGTCTTCGCTGCTTGAGTCTCCGCATAGCGAGGACAGCCCGAGTTTCGTTCTAAATGAGCTAATTAGCAGATAATCGACACAAAATGAATAGTCACGTACGATTATGTCCCTCCTGACCACATGCCCCACATCTCGAGACCCGCTTAGACTTCGATCCAGCCTTCGTAAGATCCGGCATGGGTAGAGGGGTAGTCGTGAGAGCGGATGTGGAAGGGCGTAGCTGTTTGATGATGTCGAGTATCTCCTGTCCATAGTCTTCAACTCCGCACCACTTCGTTTCACGTTGTAGGTCTTGTATATCCTTTATCTTGCTGTTGTGAACGCAGGCAATGACTCGCGAGAGCGTCTCGTTTGGCATCACGATGCCCGGGCCAAACGACGACAGCCCACCCTGTCCGTACTCCTCGATGACCTTCGATACTCTCCATTGGTGGAGAGCATGTTTAAGATCCATGTCTGCTGGCGTTGCGACGAAGTCTTTGATGGCAGAGCGTCGAGGTTTCGGAGGTGGGGCTTTGATGGTGGCAGGAGGATGAAGAGTGTCGATTAGCGCCTTAACGCCATCGTGGAGATCACAACACAGTCGTGGCTGCTTGACGGCACACCGCGAACATCCATCAGTATTGGTGGTATCACAAAGTATGTGGTCCGATTCTAGTAAACGTAAGAATTGGCTTGACGGAAAATAGAGAAAATCGCTGACCTCGCGCTTCACTATCAAAGTATAAGGTAATTGGCTTCCTTCGACAGCCTAAGCCCGGTCTTGTTCCAGCGTTGATCAGATCATCCATTGCAGCTTCAAGTTCATGTTCAATTTTTCGTTTCTTCGGCTGTTGAGCAATGCTTCCACTGCCACTGTGCTTGTACCTTTCTTTGCGTGCTTCGTCGGTCTCAGGCAAGTCGGGACGGTGCACAAGAATATCGTCGTCTTCGTCTTCATCGGACGACGAGCTATCTCCATATTCCGCAGCAGGATTTGGTGCGGTCGGCTGTCTGGATGTAGCAACAGCAGGAGCTCCAGAACCGGTAGAAGGTGCACCGGTATTTTTCTTTCTCTTCTTCTTCTGCCGTCTCACTTCGGCCTTCTCCCTTTCTTCGTCAAAATGCTTCGCCTCTACTAGAAGTATCGCAACAGCTTCTTTGTCAGGTGCACGGGCACCTCGACCAAATCTCTGCCACAGTGTGCACATGTCACACCGTGCTTTCCATTGTACTATTAATACAATATCAGGAATATCAACTCCCTGGATTGGGAAATGAGTTAGGTTTGAATTCCGTCAGAATGTGATACTTAGTACTCACCATCCCAAATGAATCCGTTGCACATATTCCCCAGAGATCTCCCCTTAATAGCATCTCTACCGCATCCCGCTTGTATGTCTCAGACATCTGCGACGTAAACCATATTATTTTGTCAGCATGCTCCGGGGGTAGACGATTTCGAAGCATCATCGCGGCACCAACAGCATCGTTAATATCATCAAAGAAGACGATAAACTTTGGCGGCTTAGTGCTTGGGTCAGGCGGTAAGACGAAGGCGAGATCGAGATAGGAATTTAATGGGTGCTGTATTTTCCGAACAGCCAGGTGAACATTTGGCCGATCAATGGAACGGGCGATGTGAACAAGCTTTCCGGATTGTAGATGCAGGGTCCTCTTGACATCTTCTTTGACATCGTGAGGGAAGGTAGCCGAGGCAGCTGCCACGGGAACATCCTTGAGAGTGACATGCCTAAGTTGTTCTAGGGCTTTATATTCCGGCCGGAAGACAGCCCATTTGCTGATACAATGTGCCTCGTCGAACACAACACTGATGATGCGCTCGACGAAGTCTGCCTTCCGTAGCAGCTTCTCGAGCCCTCCCGATGTCTTCATGAGCTGCTCAGGGCTAACAACTACTACCCGGTACTCTCCATCTTCAATGGCCTGTCCATATATTGTTAAACAAAGTCTACTCTCAATAAAATATAAAATCACCTGAAAGTTTGCAGCGGTGGAAGTTTCTGCATTGATGGCTATTGCCTTTATGCCAGCCTTCTTGAGCTGCTTAACATTCTGGTCCCCTAGCACATTCAGCGCTGTGACGACAAGCTGTAGACCAGTCGGGCGAAAAAGAAGTGGGAGCCAGAATGCCAGTGTTTTTCCGCCACCAGTGCCCATCTCAAAGAGAACATCCTTTCGTTCTAGCAGTGCGCGAGCAAACATGCATTGTGTACGACACGGACGGAGCCCGAAAACAGACAGACACCGTTGTCGAACTTCTGCGAACGTAGGCACATTCAAAGAAGTACCGGATTCGGAATGGCGTTGAGGTGACGAGTCGGTCCGTTGCTCCATGGCGGTACACACGTTGATCAGAATGCTTCTGCGCTGGCAGCGACATTATTTGAGCGCTAGGCATATTCTCAAGTTTTATTAAGAGTCCGCGCTGCCGGCCGTAGCGTCAATCATTGTTTACAGGTGTTTGATGCCAGTCCTCGGTGAGAGGGAAAGAGAAATAAGGTTCAAAAGAACAAGCACGTGAGGATTTGATGTTTGATGGATTACTTAAAGTAGTAATAGTAACAATAGAACCAAATACGAGACTTAGGATAATCAAGACGTTCTCGAGACCCAGAATAACCTCTCTCTTTCTCGCTTCCCTCTCACCGAGGAACTGGGTAGGAGTCTGGTTCAACTGCTATCACAACAGTTCAAAGTTTCAGATCCAAGCTTGAGACGCTTTCCAACATGCCACTTGAAAGAACTCTATTTCTGCTCAAGTTAGGGGCCACAGATACAATAGATTCTTTCAGACATACAAGATACAAGTTATCCGAAAGCAGTGAGTCCTCTGGACTGCCAAGTAGCTTGCACATCGTCTTGTTTGGAACGGATGAACGCCGCTGGTCGGATTTCCGTGCTTTCGGGGAATGACTCATTAGTTAAGAAGAAGGGAGCCGAGAGTGGGCAAGGGGGTCTCCCCGCCGCAGAATGCCCCACAATGCAGCTAGTACTACTGCTATCAGCCTGAGTCCGTCCATCCTTCGAAGCAAATCATAACATGTATGTATGGGCTTCATCTTTCGATGCTTCTCCAACTTTAATTTATGTTTCAACGCCTATGCTGGCAGTACTCGGGCCAGTGGGTGCTTGAATATACGCAGCTGGTCTTACGCATGTTCAGCGCCTTACAGCGTCGAAACGGCGAAGAGGATGCCTGCAGTCAGCGTTAGTACTGTCAATTCCCGATTGCCGTTCCCCGCCACTCGCATCGGGAGGATTCCAGTCGCTCATATATTTGACTTGTTGGAAGAAACTTCAGTGCACTGACGTATTTCCATCGATTGGGCAAGGAAGGATCTTCGCCTCGTGCTTTTGACGTTCAGGAAATTGCGGAACCAATTTGTGAATGACTACTTATCTTCACGGTTCCGTGGGTATTTTCTTGACTCGTATGGTGTTAGAATGCGACCGATGGGAATGTAGGAGTTGTTTATCGAGCAGGTGATATCATAGAACACGATGGAGTAGTAGCGCGATATTTATAGGTATTTCTGCGGCAACTGCATCGGAGACTGAGTTGAGGCCATGTCTGAGGCCATGTCGAATCGTCGATATAGTTGTTGTGGGTCGACCACCGCTATGGTCATTGAACTCGAAGGAATTCGTCGATGGATCTAGACGCTGTAAAATCTCGATGAATTACTAACGCCGTAACGAGATAATTGCCCGATTTGTCCGACAACTCGGCAAAATGATCATAACTCGACGTGGCCAGCGCATGCCTTCCACCCTCCTTTATGCTTACCAAGATTCTCAACTTCAAAACAGATGCTGGAAGAGCCCGCATTGCAGCCAGGCGTTATCATCGATGCACCACAAGGCAGCTAAGACCGGACGGGAATGGTGTGCTATGCTGACTACTTGTTGCAGTGAATTTGGTGGAATCTTGGCGAATTTGCATGAGAGTATCGCTAGTCGCCGGCTCGGGGAAATTTGACCCCATCAACTGCTGTTGGAAAATGCAAAACAGCGAGGGCCTTGACGAGCGAATCATTATGCAATCCACTAAACGTACCTATTGGCGCCCCGAGGTTCGCTATTCCGATCTTTGTTACTCGCCCGGGGATTGCATATATAATCCTTCGCTCGCGATACTGGCTTACTGGTTTCCCCTTCCCATAACTCCCCACCATGGCCGATCCGTATGCCAGCGTGGGCACTCTGCGCAATGAAGAAGAACACATTGACGTCGAGCGTGCTGAGGAGATCTTCCACGAGCTAGAGAGAGAACTATCGAGGAGGTCTGAGGAGGACGGCGCTCGTACGAGGACTGTCAGTCCTGATCCTGGACATGATTTGGAAAAACTGGGTGACGATGAAGGCCGCTTCAATCTGCGCGACTTTCTGCAATCGTCGAATAGCGCGAGCCAGAGCGCCGGTATCAAGCACAAACATGTTGGTGTTACCTGGGAAGACCTCGAGGTCGATGTCATAGGTGGTGCAGACTTTAAAGTAAGTCAATATTGTTGTCAAACAGGCGAGGATAATATCTGACCTATCGCTAGATTTATATGGGAACCTTCGGAGGCAAGTGTAACCTCTGATGCGTGCGCACAGTCCCGCTGACTATTTCTGCAGCGGCTATTATCAACTTTTTCCTATTCCCTGTCTTATATGTATGGCGACTCATTCTGATGGCACTCCATGTCAAGTCCGCTCAGCTACCCACTCGGACTATCCTTCACAAGTGAGTGGTCCGAATGTCACGGGCAGCAGAAATATTGACTCCATTATCTAGACAATCTGGTGTGGTGAAGCCGGGAGAAATGTGCCTTGTTCTCGGTTGTCCCGGCGCTGGCTGCACTACGTTCCTCAAGGCCATTGCGAACGAACGACATGAATACGCACGTGTGGGCGGGGACGTCCGCTACGCTGGTATCGACGCTGTCGAGATGGCGAAGACATACAAAGGCGAAGTTGCGTACAATGAGGAAGGTAAGACTCTCTTGTACTCATAGGTCGCCGGTTATATCGTGCTCATTCGTCGCTACAGACGATCGTCATATCCCCACTCTCACCGTCGGCCAGACCATCAACTTCGCTCTATCTACGAAAACGCCAGGCCCCAACGGTCGTCTTCCTGGTCTTTCTCGTGAGGAGTTCAACGAGAAGGTCGAAAACATGTTGCTCCGTATGCTCAACATCTCTCACACCAAGCAGACCTACGTCGGTGATGAATTCGTCCGTGGTGTGTCCGGTGGCGAGCGCAAACGTGTCTCGATCGCCGAAATGATGGCCACCCGTGCTCACGTTCTATGCTTCGATAACTCGACCAGGGGTTTGGACGCCAGTACCGCCCTCGACTTTATCAAGGCTATGCGTGCCATGACTGATATCCTTGGACAGACAACGTTTGCTACTCTGTAAGTAACGCCAGGATTTCTGAACGACTACGAAATTAAACCAGTGTCATTTGATAGCTACCAAGCTGGCGAAGGAATCTATGAGCTCTTTGACAAGGTCATCGTTCTCGACAAGGGCCGTCAAGTCTTCATCGGTCCTCCTTCGGAAGCCCGCGCCTACTTCGAGAATCTGGGTTACAAGTCCCTCCCTCGTCAAAGCACTGCTGACTATCTCACCGGCTGCACCGATCCCAACGAGCGTCAGTTCGCTCCCGGTCGTTCCCCGGCAGAGGTCCCCAGCTCGCCTGAAGAACTCGAGGCGGCCTTCCGCAACTCCTCTTACGCAAATGAGATGCAGCTCTCGCTAGAGAAGTACAAGATTGCCATGGAAACCGAGAGACATGACCAGCTGGCGTTCAGGGAGGCCGTTGCCGCTGAGAAGAAGCGCGGTGTTTCGAAGAAGAGCCCGTACACGGTTGGATTCTTTGGTCAGGTCAAGGCATTGGTGAAGAGGAACTTCCAGATGAGGATGCAGGACAAGTTCCAACTGGTCACCAGCTTTACTTTGGATACTGTAAGTGCTCTTTTACGTGGTCCCGAGAACTGTTGAGCTGATAACCTGCTTATAGGTTCTCGCTTTAGTCATCGGAGGTGCTTACTTCAAGCAGCCGCTCAATGCTGCAGGAGCCTTTACTCGTGGATCCGTTATGTTCGCTGCGCTCCTGACGTCTTGTCTCGAGACGTTCTCCGAGCTTCCCGCACAAATGCTCGGCCGTCCAATCCTGAAGAAGCAAACAAGCTACAGCTTCTATCGTCCCTCCGCCACCGTCATTGCCAACACTCTCGCCGACATGCCATTCTCGTTTGCCCGTATCACGATTTACAACATCATCATCTACTTCATGGTGAATTTGAACCGTAACGGCGGTGCCTTCTTCAGCTGGGAGCTGTTTTCGTACCTGGCGTTCTTAACGATGCAGGGATTCTTCAGGACGTTCGGCCTTATGTGCTCGAACTTTGACACGGCCTTCCGTCTGTCGGTATTCTTCATCCCGAACATGGTGCAGTACATCGGGTACATGATTCCCGTGCAGCAGATGAAGAGATGGCTGTTTTGGATCGTGCGTATTCCTTCTACTCTCTGTATACGTGCGTTCTAATGTGAGCGACTCCAGTACTACATCAACCCCCTCGGATACGCCTTCTCCGGTGTACTCGAGAATGAATTCCACCGTATCGACGTAAGCATTGGATGGGCATTATCATCAAAGAATGCACGGCATCTAATCTTATTCTTGATAGCTCTCTTGTGATGGCTCTTACGTCGTGCCTCGTAACTTGCTCAACGTCACCAAATATCCGTAAGTCTATTTTCTAGAATGATATCCTTCCTGTCCTCATCTACGACTGTATTTTAGTGATGTCCTCGGTCCCAACCAGGCGTGCACACTATTCGGCTCTGAGCCCGGTAGTCAAACCGTCTCTGGCGCGGCATACATCCAGTCTGGGTACTCTCTTGACGTTGCCGACCAGTGGAGACGCAACTTCTTGGTGCTCCTGGGCTTCTTCATCGCTTTCCAGGTGTCTCAAATATTGCTCATCGAGTTCTTCCCTGTACGTCAATTTTTGGCGCACCTTACCGAAGTGCAACAACTAAATGAATATTCTACGAACAGCAATACCATGGCCACGCAGGAATGATCATCTACGCCAAGCCCTCCGAGAAGACTGAGCAGCTCAATGCTAAGCTTGCAGAGCGGAAGAAGTTGCGCGGTACCGCTGGCCACAAGGAACTCACTGAAGGCTCTGACCTGGAACAAGGTGTCGTTAAGCAGGAATCGAGGTAAGTCATCATTGCATCAGTCAGCTTTGTATATCGTCGGCTAATTGCCTCCATAACTATAGCGGGCCCGCCGTACATCGCCGAACTTTCACTTGGGAGGGGATCAACTACACTGTGCCCGTCCCTGGCGGAGAACGCAGGCTTCTTCACGATGTCTACGGTTATGTCAAGCCCGGTACTCTGACTGCTTTGATGGGTTCTTCCGGTGCTGGCAAGACTACGTGCCTTGACGTTCTCGCCCAGCGCAAGAATATCGGTGTCATCACTGGTAGCAT
>JAXQGX010000779.1:0-11981 GCA_037040455.1 Irpex sp. P115-07
GCATTCGTACACTGGCGGAGGCTCCTTCTCTCGCCGAGCCATATACTTCGCTCTGTGAGTGTTACACCTGGACGCTGTGGGAAGGATTCGCAATTCAATATGAAGTAGCCTTGTCTGGAGATAGGTGTATGGGGACTAGCAAAACTGGAGACTGCGCCGCCGACTGCATCTATTGGTGGCCCACAGGCTGAGTGGCATCAAGAAGGAGGTCGTATCTAGAAAAGGAAAAGAGCGGCGGCGCTCTCCTAGCGTCTACGGCAGCATATCCTAAGTTGAACTTGAACTGTTTCGTCTTGATTTACACCAATTCTACTGTGGACCGTGACAGAGCCAGGACTATCAATCCTGTCTTAACGCACACCTTGAATGTCTACAACCACACGATGCGCCAGTCAATAGCACCGCTCCGTCAATCTCACCTGCCAAACCCCAGCCTGAATGGCGCTGCCTCCGCCAAGTTGTCGGAGAAGAAGAAAGAGTTTGAGGCGGTTCTCGCTCTAGAGAAAGCAAGCACGCAGTTTTTGAAGCGCATCGAGGGACTGGCAGATGATTTCGATAACATAGCGGATGCTGGAATAGGTACGAGGATAAGAGCTCTGTTTTGCTTCAATGTTGGCTGATCGCAAACGTCAAGTTCATGGACGCGTATTGGAACAGTGGCCAAACATGTTCAGGATACTGAACGTATTTTGTGCGTTGGCTAGCGCACCGCTATGTCTATGATTATCATGCTGATAAACACGTTTCCTACAGTATCATCCCGCGAGCAAGCCTCTGGAAATGAAAGTAATGAAGTGGAAGGAGAACGACTAGTACGGATACCCATAGAGGAGCTGCAAAATGCAGAACGGACAGCATAACCCACTGTTATTCCATCAATACAAACGAGATGTATATGTACGTTTATGAGACGTGGGTATGGTTATCATAAGATATGTCACTTGACGGCATGCTTCTTCTGCTCTTTCAGTGCCGCAATACGCTACAGGGTAAATGATGAATATTTCGCAATGTCTTATAGGAAAAAGAGCGGCAGACCTGTTTGCGCTCCTCCTTTCGTCTAGCCATCTCCGCAGCTTTCTCTTCTTTCGACAAGGTATTTGTGCTTGTCGGGGTGGGAGAAGACCCTCTGCTCTGTACGGTACTGGCAACGAGTGTCGGCGTGGAGGACTGCGACGGTGATTGTATGTGCGACTGTCTTCTACTTGTCGGCGGTGACAACGTAGATCCCCAGTCATCAACAGCTAAAGAACAAATTCAGTCTCATTTTTCCCCTGTCATGAGAAGAACTTGCCTGCGGCCACCGGCAGTGGGGGTGAAGTTGGAAGTTTCGAATGTGATATTGATGGACTGGGCGTAGTTGTGACTCTCGGTGCTGTCTCGAAGGCATCTATAACAATATGAATGCCTGTTTTCCAGTGAAAGTGGCACGGTCGGCTTACTCCAATCATCCTGGTCTGCATTCACATCCATCAAATCATCAGTTCCCCATGGGTTTGCGTGCCCACTCTCTTCCGCCTCTGCCTCAGCAGCGGCCTCTTCTGCCCAGTCGGCAGTCACATGCGAACTCAAGGGAACTTTGCTTGCACCGAGCTGCATACCCTTCACCTTTCCGGTCGAGCCGTTGAGACCAGATTTTGGTTTGACGTCTGGGGTGGAGAGTGTCGCGCCCAGGGATGGGTATATCGGAGGTCTCACTGAGCCACCGGAGACGGCCTCCGGAGGGGCAGAGGTCGATCGGTCCATGTCGCTAGATGCGGCGTGAGACACAGCACTCATAGTGCTCTGAAGGTCTCCCGTGGTAAGCTATAACCGAAAGGTTAGTTCAACATTTTATCGTGCATTTACCAAACGTACCTTTTTGCCTATCGACGAGATTGCCCACCCTGCCAGTGCACCAGCTGCACCAGCCGCACTGTTCACCAATGTGCTTTGCCCGGGCGTCGGTGGCGCCAATGAGGCCAATATGTTGGGTTCGCCCTCCTGCTCGACAGTCTCTGGCTGTAAATAGAAATACCCTTGAGATGCATTTCCGCAAAATCTATGCAGAGGACAACCCACCATAGTGGCTGCGTGATCTTCCAGCTTCTTCACAAAAAGGGCCATGGCCTTAAAACCTTGGTCTCGTACCAGCCTCTCATACAGTCAATACGCCTCCTCACGAGCAGCACAACAGACGAAGCTTACTTCTCTCTGTCTACCAACGTGAATGCCATGTTGGGAATGACCTTTGTGGCGAGTTCCTCTACCTCGAAGCTATCAATGGTAGCCATTAGTGACATCAATCCTGCAACTCTGCAATGGACGAAGGGGTCCTTGAGGGCCTTCGTGAAAGCGGGGACAAGGACCTTGCGTTTCGTGTTGTAGCCTAGGTTCGGACCTATTCGTCCTATGAGAATACAAGTATTAGTTCGAATTGACGCTTCTGGGTCGGCTTGCATTTTTGCAAGGAAGCGTAGAAGGTCGTTATTAAGAATGCGGTCGTTGAACTGTTTGTGTAAGGTTCATGAGTTAGGACATGACTAAGGTGACCAATTGATAGTCTTACCTTGTCCGCCAATAACGTGATAGATTTAACGGTTGCTTCTCGTATCACTGGTACCGTATCCGAAAATCCAGTTTGCTTTCACTTGGTTCTCAGAATGAATATCATTACCAAGATTATACCAACTCACCAAGTTCGGCCAAATCTTATCAGACACTGTCTTCTTGTCCAACTTCTCGGAATATTCAGACAGGTGGTCTAGTAGTGCCATCCGTGTTCCACGATCCGGGCTAGCATACAGCTTGATCAAATGCACCAGAATGACGGATGAATAGTCTTGTGGAGGCACGTTTTGCCCTAATTGCAAGAGGAGAGGAAGGATAATAGCAGCAGATGCCCCGCCAAACTCCAGCGCTGAGGCGAGCGCAGGAAGAACGCGATGCGACGCAAACTCTACTGGGAAGGATGCAGCTGAATCTTTAAGAGTACTGTGACAGAGGACCGCTAATTCAGTGGATGTGTACATGCTATTGGTGGATATACTTACCGGAGTAATGCATTCTTCTCGCTTTCACTGGAGATATTGAAGCTATCCAAGCCAGCGCATACCTTTACGAGGCTGTTGTTCGCAAAAAATCCGGCACCGTCGCCCGCGGTCTCGGCCATGCCGAGCTCGAGGAACCCCTTAGGGGTAAGGCGAGTTTTGGCATTCGGGTTGAGCAGACGTTTGAATGCAGGGAATACAGAAAGTGGAATTGAGCCACGAGAAGAGGCATTTGGTGGAGGATGAGGCGGCGATGCGGTAGCGGGGAGAGGATGCGAAGGATTGAACACGGTGTGTATGAGCAGACCAAGGGCATACCCGTCAGCTGCGGCCACATTCTGCCTACGTATATCAACTATCAGTCCATGATCTCAATGTCCGCAACTTACTCTTACTCTTTGAGCACAGAATACCCGGATTTCTTCACCTCCGGTGAGGCGATCAAAGCAGTGTCTGGTAACAATGTACCCAATGTCTGGAAGAGAGAGCAGGATTTTCATTCTAAGGTACACTAGCATACATGCGTGGTCACTACGCACATATAAAACGGCGGCTTCGTCTTTCGGGTTACTCAATAATTCAAAACCTCCCAACTTCCATTCGCCTGAAGGAGAAATGAAAATAGAATCTGTACGGAGGTTACCATGTGTCGATGCACAAGGATCGTTTATGAATGACAGTGCAACCTGTTCACGATTAATATGAATATCATCGTAATAACGAGTTCTGTGCTCACAGATAGGCGGTGTAACCCCCACAGCAACCAATCCTCCTTCGCTTTCTCACTTTTCGAGCTCCAGTCCTGTATCGCCGAGGACAGAGGCCTCACTCGTTCAGTCATAACGTAGATAGTCGTATCTGTTTCTACACTGTCGAGAAATTTGAGGACGTCTGGGTGCCGAGTTACACGCAACTTGCGGGCTGCGTTTTTGGCAAGTGGCAGCCAGTTACGCTTGCCAGGCTGGTTCACGTCAAACTCGAACACAGACACTTGACTTCCGTCATCCTATGCAACCACCAAGTCTCGCATCAGAAACAAGTTCGTACGAAGCCATGATGTACGCACTCGTTTGGTTCCATCATACAACGACCAAATGGTCTTGCCCTCGAAAGAAGCTACTTTGGCCCCTAGTGAGAACGGTAAATTCAAGCCAGACTTCTGCACAAGAGATGAGACAGCAGCCGAGCCCAGTGTCCTAAGGTAGTCCATAAGTCCGCGTCGTAAAAACCTTGGGCGAAAGAGAAGGACAAGGAGAAAGGATTGATGGTAGAGTTCAGGTAGGCCGCGATACTTTGATCAACGAGCGCTTCACATACTGTGCCACGACAGGCTCGGACTGCTCGGACATCGTCACGGTACACAGGAAGGCTGTAAGTTCAAGTTACGCGTCCACTAAACACACCGATGAGTAGCTGGTGTAAAAGCACTCGAGATATCAAACGAAGTGCTCCGGTCATATTGATTTTCCACCAATGTAGCACTGCGCTAAGTATGTTTATCAGGCGACGGCTTGAATGATGCCTCTCTTGCCTGTACCATCCCCTCTGCACCTTCCGCCCACTGCTCACGTACTGCTTTATTCCTCTCTATACATGCCTCAACTCCTTGCACGGCACGGCACTCTCCTTGCGCCCTCGCACTTTTCACCATCGCTGATGAACGCGGAATGCGGACTGTTTCGAATTCTTTGAATATTGTCTGGAGCATTGATGTGGACGGAGAAGCAGCAGAGGGATTATACTTGTCGAGTAACTCGATGAGAAGGTCGACGTCCTCGAAAGATTGGTTTGCCCCTTGGCCAATGTGCTGATAGCGAAGACAAACCGATGAGCGACGAGACATGTACAAATGAGGCATGTGTATGGACTTACGGGGCTTGTTGGGTGAGCGGCGTCACCAATGAGGATGACACGATCGCGATGCCAAGTTGCGAGCTCAGGCCTGTCGTATAAGCCATACTAGGACGGCAGGGTCAGATCGCTAAGGTGACACTGAGGCCTCCTGACACATCGTACCTTCACGATATGCTCAGAATTCTTGATGAGCTCTGAGCCTCCAAACTCCCATTCCGCGACTTCTGAGCTTTGTATCGCTTGCTTGACAGAATCATCTTGGGCCCTCCAAGTCTCTTTGGCCTCTGGCTCCCTCTTTGTCACGCTATCCATGGAGATTTCTTACGTTAGTACTGCTGTGATGACAGAGCTCAAGTGACAGAACTCACGCCCAAGAAGCTTGTCGATCGTTGAGTACATAGGAGACCATATGCGCCCCATCGCCAAAGAGGTTAAGGAAAGTGTACGGATTCTTCATGCTGTCTGGAATTGAGCAAATGCCTCCTGTCTGTCCAATGTCGTGCCGTATGGTTAGGGCATCGAATCTATATACAGGGCCTCAGTGAACACACACCTGGCATAAACCCGTGAAATTAGCCTTCTCTTCACCAAATAAGCATATGCGTGTATTGCTGTGAAGGCCGTCGCAGCCTACGACGAAGCTTCCCGTAGCCCTGGATCCATTTTCGAAGGTTACAGTCACCGAGTCCTCGGTCTGTTCCAGAGATACTAACTTATGGCCCCACTTGAACTCGACACCAGCACGCTCGGCGGCTTCTACAAGGGCTTTATGGAATACTGTGCGCCTGACGCCATACAAAGTGAATGTCGACTCGGAGTCCGCTATCTTGTCCGCCAGAACGCCCTTGTCTCCTGGAACCACAGAGTACATGGCTGTTCTTTCGAGCTTGGCCTTCTCGAGATTATCCAACAAGCCCGGAACCTTTGAAAGCACGCGCAAACCGTTTGGCTGTAAACTAGAGGGTACAACCAACAGTTAGCATTTCCGAGACGCAATGAGAACGTTCCCTGAGAAATGGCCTACACATGCCCAAGTCCACCGTCAGGTAGCTCAGCAACCCGTTCGTAAACGGTCGGATTATATCCTTTGAGCTTGAGGAATGTGGCAAGTACAGGACCTGCAATCCCTGCACCAACAACGATGACTTTCGTAGCCAACGACATGATTCTTTAGGATGCTCGAGGTGAGTAGACCGTGAAAGATGAACAAGAGAGGTTGGTGTTGAACATTGGCCTTGGGGATCGCTTTATAAACATACCAGGCAGTGTAAGGGCCTGCGAAGCAAGACACTGCCTTCATGAGATGGTAAGCGAGTTGGCACTCAGCACACAGTCAAACTACTTACAAGAAGTCGTTGCATTCGGATCCAAGACTTCCATATTTTCATCCCATGAATCGATCTAGAGTCATAAGACGGCCCCGCTGCACATGGATCAAAAATCTCGCTACCGTTTCACATCTTCAGCGTTCACCGAAAAGCAACCGCTCACACACTGCGGCAGTTGGTACCACAGGTTAGTCAACCGTTTGTCCATGAACATTATTTACACCGGTCTTCTTCTTTGAGTCTCGGTGGTTAACCATAAGGTCGATCCCGGCTGCTTCACGGAGTCAATGAGTCAGTTTCTGCTAGTCATTGTTCGAAGAAGTGAGCGCACGTTTCCAGGGACCGGTGTTGACTCGAGGAAAGAAGCAACACAGAGGAATCCTTCGATGTCCGCGGATTTCACCGGCATTCGTCAGTGAGTGCGTGCATATCGCAGAAATGAACGCCGCTGGTTTCAGTGTATACGCCCAGGTCTTGTTGTCATTATTAGGCTCATTATGGACGCCGTGGGGTCTCTGTGAAACTGTAATAGATTTCTCTGTATATTGATGATTAGATTGTAGCGATGTAAGGTCCCCTACTATGCGAATCAGTACTGAGTAGGCGAATACCGTCTGATTTCTACACAGACGGGGTGGATAGATGTGTAAGTATGATGGTAGATCGTAATGGGGGTATAGGAGATAGAACCACTGATACATTAGCGATACATGATGTGTTGATATATTCGTGTGGGGCGACTTGAAGCATTGCAAAGAGCTTGTACCATGACGATTGCTGTGCTAGGACGTTTAGACGACCGCACCGTTTTCTCTAAGCATAGTGAGGAAGATGACATCTTTAACTGTGGAGAGTAATTAGCGGTCTGCATTAATGGTTGGGCTTGACTATAGTATAGTAATTACCTCGTGCAAGTAAACCACCCATGAATGCGGTGTCCTACACAGGGGTTGAGCGGTTGCGAGTAGTACAGTGGACAAAAACTCACAATCGCGGTACAGGTGTGTATATGTAGTTGACGGGGCTGAGGTGAGGAATGCTTGTGGACAGCGTGGAATTTGCGCTTGCAGTCTGGAAACGGTGTTCAGTCCGCTGGAACAGTGTGTTTATTGAGCACTAAACTCACACATGGCGACAGCCTCAGCGCTGTTCGGTTGATCCTTGTACAAAGGGACGAACGACGAAAACTGGATGCCTAGAACAAGGATATTCAATGAGTTTGCATGTACTGGGGAAACTGAGCCATGCGTACCAGCGTCCAGCTTTTTCTTCAATAAATCCATCTTGTTGAGGAATAATATGAATGTTGCCTGGGCAAGCAATCTGCTCTCGCAGATTTGCTTCCACAAGCCGAACGAATCCAGCTAGAAGGTGAGGTATTTGTCTCAGTAATTGTTCCTCGCTGTGGAGTGCGAAATGACCTACCATGCCATTCACGGAGGGATCTTCGGGCAGGAATACGTCGAAGTTAGAAATGGGGGATAAGAATATCATAGCGTTGACTAGGTGAATCCTGTGAGTTATTGTCGACAGATAATTGATCGAACTGCTCACCGTCGTCAAAGAAGGCCGCCCACACAGCTAAGCAAAGCTCCAAGGTCAGCATATATGCACAAGTATTGATAGGACATCTTGGTATACCTCTTTGACCGCGACGTCCTTCCACATCATAAAATACCCACTCGTTCCCTGCAAAAGCTATTCAGCTTGCCATAAGCAGATGGCCCAGTCACAGAACACTCGCGACTTACCATCTTCCATAACCAAGCGATGCTCTTCGACGCCGATCGTTTGAACCCGAGCCCGCATGATGTCTTCTGCGGTTGGTATATACTTGGTCGACGCAATGCGTGCTGCGTGATTTAAGAAGCTGGATATAAGGAACACGAACGTCAGCGAATAGCAATTTACCCCTTATATTAAAACCTACAAGCTATGCGAATCGTCTAGTACGACGGACCGTCTTCGTAGGTCCTCGTGAACGGCTTTCTCTGCCCATAGCGCAACGATATCGTCTCGACACGCATCTAATACTTGTCTCGAATCCTGAAGCTCATCCTGCGTGCTCGACGTTGGCCTCTTGAGCCTCGCCAGCGCCTTCCACCCAGGTCTCGCGCGAAGGGAAGTCTCAAGAGCCTTCGATTCTATGCTCGAGCGCGAGTTGAAGTCGTCTGAACTCAAACTGTTGGCTCCAACCACAGGTGAATGTGGTTGAGACTCGGGTGCTATCCGACCTTGCAGTATGATCTCGACTTGCCGCAACGGCGATAACCGCATGCGTAACGTCCGGACAGGGTCGCTCCCCGCATGACGAATGCTGTGATTAGACATGCTTGACTGGCTTCGATTATTACTGCTTGGAGCAATACTCTCAGAAGGGACCGGTGTTGAGAGGACCTCGAGAATGAAGTTGACCGCGCGGACGAGGTTTAGATGGATGACGGCTCGCCATGCTTCTGCTTCTGCCTGGAATGCCTTGGGAGCGAACAGCAGCTGGAAGTTCTTGAGCAGTGTTGACTTGCCCGCCTCGGCCTGACCTAGATTGGTATGTTGTGTTCTAGAGGCTGTTGAGTATCAGATGAAGAAGGGGTACACGCACCGAGCAGAAGAAGCTTCGCCTGAGGCCGGCGTTTCTTCATTTCTTGCCTGTCCAACTCAATGAGACGGTCAATCTCATCACTGAACATGAGTTCGTCATCAGATCAACACCAGCTGCGAGCACTTCTCGGACGTACTTTCTCTTCTTTGCCTCTCTCTCCGCCTCCAGCCGTGCTTCCGAAGGTTCCCCGCCATCCAAGGAATTTCGAGGCGGCCACTCTGCGCTTATACTTGGTCTGCTAGGAGTCATCAATAATTGAAGTATCCGGAAACTTGAATAGAGTGTGGGGGACCGTAGAAGGGACCGATTGACGATAGGAGTAGCAAGACAGGGTGAACGAGCAGCGTGACGAGGGGAAAGCGTACAAGATCAAGAAAATAATAATTGAAAGGAAATACGACGACCCGTATGATAAACCTCACAAAACTAGCCTACGTCCGTAGTCAGCGTAGTGGGCGGGGGACCAATGCCGGATCGATCGTAACTGAGTCCCCTGGCCCGCCTTTCCTTCCTGGACATACCGTACCATCGGCAGCCCGCTGCCGCCACGCTAACTCACTCGTAGTCCTCCGCGAATTTCTTTATTCCCCGTGGTTAGTGCTCGTTGCTGGCCATGATCATACCGCTCACGACCAGCTGATCATATCACAGCTCGTTTGGACAATCGCCGTGGCCAGGCCGTACAGTATGCGTGCATGACTACTGCAGATATCATGGAAGTGAATGGACAACTACGTAGACTTTTAGGCGCCAGTAACGGAGGAGTGCAACATCTCCGAGTCCGAAAGCCCCGTCTGCAAGTTTCGGCGCAACGCCTACACAAATTTAGGAGGTACTCAGCGTATCGGAGGTGTTTCTGACGTTCTGCATGCGCACCGGTCGCGACATGTGCGTGAAGAAAATACAACGTGCCCTACCACGATTGCCGTGAATCGAATTCAAAAGGCTCGGAAAGATGTCCCTCATCCCTCGTTGTAATGTGCGCGGGCTGATGTCGTCTGGGTGACCAAAGCGGATTGTAATTTATCAAGCCCATTCATTCTTCTGTATTCGAGGTAGCGCGAAGGGTCGTCGGCGCAGTTGATCTTGAAAAGCAACCCTGGCCGGCAACTTGTAGGATATTATCTTGAGCAGACGGATCGGCCTTGAAGTGGATGTGGCATGCCGAAGTCTATGACGTGCGAGGGTATCAGTCGGTGAAATGTCCATTCGTGGCGGAAGGAACATGAGAAGGACGTGCTACTCTAATACAAGACACCAGAAACAATAGCAAGAGAACTGCGCCGAGACATAACATAGGATGCAAAAGCAAGTAGCTATAGCACGATTGCGTTGCGCTGCGCTAAAAGTACAAATGTCAATGATTGAGAAGAAATGAAAGAATGGTGGAAGATGCGAGGCAGTGGTTCGAGGCCAGGAGGCTTGCATCTTGTATGCACGACGTGATAGTATAAATACTACTGCTACGAATATCTTATCCGTGTTTCCTTTAGTATAACCTAACGCAGCAGAACGCAGATCGTCATTATCGCGGCACACGACCAGAATCAAATGACGGCTTACCAATTTCCGATACAATCCCAGAAGCCCAAAGCACTCACGATCGCATACGATCGCAACCCCCGTCATCCTCACCGTGCATTCTTCGCTCTCATTACCCTGTCATACGACTCTGCTAGGGGATTTCGATACTGCAGCATCGTAAGATGGGTGTTAAGATACGGAGGGGGTAGTAAAGGATGAATGGTATCCTGTTGTGCAGTCTCTTCTACCAAAGGAAAGTGCACAACCATCTGCTGGAAAGGCGTCTTGGGTGGCGAAGGGACGGCCCGGCGACCAAGGTTTAGACTCGACAGAGCAGCAAACGTGGATGAACTAGACGTCGTTCTCTGTCTGTCATGCCCAGAAGCTTTCGTCAGCTGGGCATGACTGGCGGACGTCNACCGAACTTCTCGAGCTCGTAGACGATCTCCTCAATTGTCTCGAGGCCTCCGATATAGTCGGTGAAGGATGAGAAAGCACAGGTGATGGTACGCTGGCCTGCATGCTCAGCGTTGGCGAGATGGCTCGCATGCTCGTAGGCGATGTCTGGATTGACATATCGGTTGCATTAGAGTTCGAAGGAACGGTGGTGAGAGGAGCCAATGGCACGGGCTTTGCCGAGCCAAGGACAGCGCCGTACCCAAGCGAGTTGGCGCGTATGAGAGGGTGGGGACGAAGAGCATGCGATGCTGTGGTATGAATGGAAGTGATGGAAGGAGGGCGTGTCATGGATCGCTTGGGTTCGTCTGGGGATCTGCGAGGGGGAGAATGGGTTTCTGAGCGAGCTTTACCGGCAGGCGGCGTTAATGGCAAGACAGGAGGCGGGTCTATGTGAGGGGCACTTTGCTGCGGGGGTGCAGACTTTGGTGGTGATAGCTGAGGAGATTGTACAGGCTGGGAAGGTTGAGGGGCATAGTCGCGTGTTGTGACCTGAGATCCTGAAACGCCCTCTGTTGGCCGAACAGTCTCGACCGGGGGCGCAGTGGTGTCTATGCGTGGAAGGACGACCACTTCTGCGCGAGGAGTGGGGAGCTCATCCTTCGCAAAGCCGTTGGTTGATATGGTATTTGGAGGGAAATGAGGCTTATCAACAGGAGTTACACCTTCACCGTCCGAGTCGTTGACTGGAGTCGCAGCACCGCTTTCCGAGGATATCCATTCATCGTCATCGGCTTCGGAGGGGCTAGCAATAGAGAATCCAGCCTTGTGTTTGGAAGCCCCTTTCGTACTCGATGGTCCAGAGGTACGGCGTGGTGGTGGTGCAGTGGTATGATTCTGTTGTAGCCTCACACTGCTGTTATTGCGTGCGATGTGCGTACCGCTCCGGCTGTGGACATTAGACTATAGATCACGAGATATGAATACAGTCTTTTCGTCAAGAGAAGACAGGCCACACACCTCGAGATGGTGAGCCTTCTTGGGTTTATCAGGGTACCTCGAGGGCGCTGGGTCCTTGGCTGTTAGTGTTAAGTTATTCAAGCCCAACCTCGACCCTCCTCCTGACGATCCTCTCGAGTGAGTCCTCGTCAAACCTCCCCCTGCGCGATGTTGTCCGTGAGGTTTAGGACCCATTGAAGAAAGCGAGGTGGTTGTGGTTGAGCGTTGGAGGGGCCGACTGTTACCTCCGGC
>JAXQGX010000780.1:0-11720 GCA_037040455.1 Irpex sp. P115-07
GAGTCGGTCGTTCCACGTTTCGTGGGTTCCATACATTGCTACTCGCCTCCGTAGAGACTCATGGTGCCTACGAATAGGAATGAGCATGCATCCTAACAAAATAAGGATATAGGGCATCGAGTATGGTAGCATGAACCATGGGAAGTGGTTTTTGCATCTGGCGATACGGTTGTCGTTCATCTTAACATCGTATCAAGATATGACGGCGTTACTTAGTACGATTACGTACCTATACATCCTCTACGATGAACATCACACAGCTTCCAGGGCAAACCGCTGGAATATCGAGAGCAATGAATACAGAGGGGCCTATCACGACAAGTCATGTCAGTACACAAGCTTGATACACAGCTCAGTGCTTCAATTGAATGTACTCACAACAGATATTTGAGGTTGGCATTGGGTCAACTTTATGATGGTCAGACGTGGTGGCCTAATCACTCCGATCGGTCGATGATTCACGCCGGCGACGAGAGAAACGCACAACTTGCACAGGGTATAACAAACAAACCCAAAAAAAAATTCACCAAATTGCACAACTGTCCGAATAAATAGAGCAAGTAAGCTAATCCTAATATCCTATCCAGAGCAAGATCGAACGCGTTGAACATCATATAACGTAAGATGAAGACAAGTGAACTCACGAGTACATGTCCATACCATGCTAGAAAGTAATCAGAAGGGTCATGATAGTCCATTAGAGTGAGATCGTGAGGAATGTGGGTCGGAAGAGTCAGGAACAGGGGATGTAGGCTCCAATAGGGCACGGTCGGCGTATGGAGGAGGAAGTTCGTGTACGATGCCTGCACCGCCATCGCGATGCTGAATAATGATATCAGGCTGGATGTCCGGATTAAGGCTCGTATCAATAAGAGCGGCCGGTACCGAGTGAGAGGATGACGAAGGCATGATAGATCCGTGTGAGGGACCAGCAACAGGCATGCCATGTTGGGTGCGGGCTTCTCGCATTTTGCGATCGCGGGCTGTCAAAGGTGCAGAAGGTACCGGTATTGGCTGAGTTGGTATAGACCCGGGTCTCTCGTTTCTGCTGTTCAACGTGCTCTCAGCCGTGGCATATGCAGACGAGCTTGGCGTGCTATCCATTTCATGTGCGTTGTTCTGGAGAGGTGCGTACGCAGGTTTATTGGAGAAAGCCGACATGAGTAAAGGCCGGGGACCGGTTTGACCTTCCTGCATGTCCACGTTGTTGTTATGCTGATTGTGGTTCCATGCCCTAGGTAGATAGTCTTGGCTGGAGTCCCAAATGCCCATTCCCCTCCGTGCTCTCCGCCGCATGAACCACCAAAGACCTACGGACAGAGCGATAACGGCTACTACGCCAACCGCGATACATATACCAACGATGAGATGTTGGTGGTTGCGCTTTTCTTGTGACGCTGCGGCTGCGCGGTCCTGGGCTTCTTGTTGTATTTGCGCCGACGTCTTCGAACTTGAAAGACGACCCCTACATGCTACATTCGAGGAGCCATATGGCATTATACCAGGCGAAGATACTCCCCATTTTCCATCTCTAGGTCTGCATCAGTGTGTCGTCCCTAAATCAGATCCGGGCCACTCACGCATCAACGACGGAAGCTGAGGAATGATTGAGTTATTGAAATAAACCGTCAGGTGCCTGTCAACTGAGAGTCGTTTGCGCAGCTACTCACCCATCAACAGTTGATTGGGATCCGCTCTGTTGACGTAGGTGTATACGTCGTCATCCGCGGACATGGTCGAATTGGTCATTGTAGGAGAGCTCAAAGCAGACAGGACGATTTGGTATGGACTCTTCCCGCCAGAAATGGTAAGACCCCATTGCTCGCATGTCTGGATCTTGCCAGTTACGTTGGGCGAAATATGTGGGATCGTGGAGGATTGGGTATCCTCCGTAGAGAGGCAGGCTGAGTCGGTACCCGCTACAGTGTGCATATTTACGTCAGATACGGAAGTCCTTCGACTCTGGAGGAAACAGTGCTGCGCGCACCTGTCACGTTGTAAAGGATCGAGGAGAACCCGCCAGTATTCTGTTTTGAGTCTCCAACCATAAGCATGAGCGAGGATCCTGTGGTGGGGTATCAGCCTCACATAATGCAGCATCGGAATATGTCACGCACCACTCTTATGCGTGTTCTGCCATGACAAGTTCTTCGGATCACTCCCAATCATGCTGACGGTGGGTATGCCCTCGGTCTCGAATGCAAACATGTAATATGGACCGACACCAGTGAAGGTAGAGCTGGAATTCAACGGGATGACCTGTAGTGGTAGTGTTTGACATTCTGAGATCTCAGACGCGACAAACTGGTGTCAGATGAGAGGAGATGAGCTAAGAAAGACGGAGAAGTATTGTAGCACGCACGTTATTCCCAAAAGTCCATAGGAAGGGTGGATCCACTGAGCCTCCCCTTGCAACTGACCACCATGCCGCCGCCCACAGCAATATCATCGGAACCATGTTTTGTAACATGCCGATCACAGAGCCGAGTGCAAACAGAGAAGATATACGAAAGAGAGGTGTAGAAAAGCAGAACAAAAAGATGAAAACGGAATGAAATGAGAAATCAAGCTCAGAGCAGCGCAGCTGGTGGTCGTGAGGAAACCATGACTAGTCGGGAGTTGCGGTGATACGTCTTGTGTCCTGAGCATGGTACGCGGCAGGGCTGTGAGAGCGGCCTAGCCTAACGGAACGTGGACTTTCCAGCGCTAGTACACGGCATTTCGAGACGTTTTGAGGTCTAAATTGCAAGTAAAAACAATCTCATCCAAGAGCATTCATGCGCGATATACCTCATAAATACGCTGCATGGTCATGCTGTAGCACCTTTTCGGTGGTAGATTCATTCCAGCTGCGAGAAGGGAATAGCGAGCGGCGGGATAGATGGTGGACGCTGGTGGACGGCACCGAGCAGTTGTGTGCCTGGAGATATGTGGGATACCATCATCTCTGCACACCGCCGCACTCTCCATAACTGCGATAGACGCTGTGTAATGATCTTGTGGGCCACAAGCTGTGCTACGCTGGGGTGGTATTTTGATGACAGAAAATCGGTGGATTCGACTGGATGGGCTCACCTCTGAGCTCGCCATTTACCGAGCATATAACTTGTACTTATCCACTTGTCTGGTTAGTGACACAAAAACGATGAGAGTTTTGAAAGAGATTCGTTTTAACTGAGTCCTGGAAGTTGTAGAGCGTGCGCCGTGGGTCTCGCGGCTTGCAGCACATATGCCCTGACATACGCTGGCTCCTGCTCATGGTAATCAGCTTGCTTGGTTTTGCGAAAGACATATGGCGTAGTTCAGCTACACGAACCGTGACTTCAAGCTCGAGTGTATGCGAAGTCTTGAATATGACACACCATGCATATGATACCAGGCCAATGCCGCATCTCAAGTAGTAAAAGCATCTGCATAGTCCGTAATACCTTTACCACGCAGTAAGCATTGTTTTGCTTATTACGTTCAACATATCAACAGCGCGAGACGGTTTAGCTCGCTGT
Organism: Irpex sp. P115-07; assembly: GCA_037040455.1. Lineage (NCBI taxonomy): Eukaryota > Fungi > Basidiomycota > Agaricomycetes > Polyporales > Irpicaceae > Irpex > Irpex sp. P115-07. The sequence continues at coordinate 3,504 of JAXQGX010000780.1, forward strand.
TCCAGACATCGTCGAGACTCGAGAGGTGGCCAGACACAGGAGTTGAGGGCAGGCACTTTCCATTTTTGGTCACGCGTAGCGTCCTGGCCACCGGTGACGACGAGGTCGCCTTTCCTCACGATACCGACGCCCCTTCGGAACAAGTTCTCAATCTAATTAACTCAGACAAGACTCGACGGTAGCCACAGAGATATTTGCGCGGCCACTGCGCAGGCCGACCGACCACTTTGAGTCCATATAACCGTTGCAATCAGCTATGGCCAGTACTTCAAGCAGCACGCCGTCGCTCACGCCATCTCGCTCACCGACACCTCAGCCACCGCTACAACCCGACCATTTCTATGGGCAGGATGGTACACAAATTCCATCGTCTCCGAACTCTGAGGGAAGGACATGGCTCAGCCCGGATGACGACCCTCTCGCACAACGAGGCATACCAGTTTTCAAACCAACAATGGAGGAGTTTCAGGACTTTGAAGGATACATGAATAGAGTAGAGTGTTGGGGGAACAAGAGTGGGATTGTGAAGATTATCCCGCCGCCAGAATGGTCAGTTTACCAATCTACTTTGCTACCAAGCCCGACATGCCGATGAGACGTTAAATGCTCATGAACAACACCGTGTAGGAGAGACTCCTTGCCGTCTCTGAAGTCGCAGCTTGCCCACGTCAAACTCAAGAATCCCATTGAGCAGCAGATGATGGGCCGTGCCGGTCTCTTTCGCCAGCAGAATATCGAGCGCCGTAAATTCATGAGTGTTCGTGAATGGGCCGAACTCTGCGCAAAGGACGAGATGCGAGCACCGAGCGTTGCTGAGATGGACTTGCATGCCCGTTCAACGAGCGGAGCGAGCAGACCGTCGACGACGGCGACGCGACGGAGTGGTAGAAGGAAGACCAGGGGCACGGAGACTGCCGAGCCAGAGATTAGCCCAGAGGTGATCGTGAAAGAGGAACAGGTGGGCGACGACCACGAGGCAGTCAATGTTTCTCGCGTTCTCGATGACGATGAAGAGAAACCCTTGCTTGATAACGTCGTCTCCTCGGTGTCGCTTGACGAGGTGCAGGACGACAGCAAGTCGCAGGTTGATACCGCGCATACTCCGGCTGCCGAGGACGATGAGCATGAAGAGAAGCCAGCCACGAAGGGCCGTCGTAACGGCAACTCACGGAAAGCTCGCGAAGCGGCTTTGGCTGAGCGGGCTGCCAAGGACGTAGTATTCCTGGACAGCTTCAATCCCCACACTGACTGGTTGCCGCCAAATACGAAGCCCGAAGATTACACACCCGAGTTCTGCAAGGAGCTGGAGCGACGATACTGGAGGACATGTGGTCTGGGCAAACCTGCATGGTATGGTGCCGACATGGCAGGTAAGTATATGCACTACAACCTGCCGCACACTCAAGTAAATAATGTATTTCAGGATCGTTGTTCACCGACGAAACGACCGCCTGGAACGTAGCACACCTACCATCTGCTCTGTCACGTCTTCTTCCTGCATCCGAGAAGGGTCTTCCAGGTGTAAACACACCGTATCTATATTTCGGGATGTGGCGGGCCACCTTCGCCTGGCACGTAGAGGACATGGACCTCTTCAGCATCAACTACATCCACTTTGGAGCTCCCAAGTTCTGGTATGCCATTCCACAGGGTCGTGCTTCAGCTCTCGAGACAGTCATGAGAGGTAAGTCTTCTATGATAGTTTGATCATGATCATGTATGCTTATGATTCCATAGGCTACTTCCCGCGAGAAGTCTCAAACTGTTCGCAGTTTCTCCGCCACAAATCCTTTTTGGCTTCTCCGACGGTACTCGGGCAGTCATCATGTCGTCCCAATTGTCTAGTCCAGCACGCTGGCGAGTTCGTGGTCACATTCCCTCGTGGATATCATGCCGGCTTCAACCTCGGGTTCAATTGCGCTGAGAGCGTAAACTTTGCTCTCAACAGCTGGCTCGATATGGGTCGCGTAGCCAAGGCCTGCGAATGTGTCGACTTTAGGTACGCGCTCTGACATCATTCGGTGATTTTGTTTTGTTCACGTACTCTTAGCGTTCGTATCGATGTCGACCAACTTCTCCGGGATCGCGAGGCTGAGCGGCTACAAGAACAGCAGCCTCAGATGCCCTCATCGAAGGTTGAGGAAACATCCGAAGAAAAGCCCAAACGTCCCAAGAAGCGCAAGTCCGATACTTCAAGTGACGATCCACAGAAACGCAAGAAACCGAGGACTGCCAAAGTCAACCGAGCTGAAGTCGTCATCACCAAGTCACCTCCCCTACCCCGCCCGTCATCGAAGGGGAACCCCAGCTCCTCGACCCCTTCGAATCCTCAGCCGCCCTCTCCTTCGAAGCCACCCAAAGTCACTCTCAAGCTTGGACCGAAACCCAAGGAACCAGACGTGTTCCCATGTTGTTTATGTGTCTCACAGAGCCAGGATAGGTTGCTGCGCGTTCACAACCCGCCTGTGTGGAGGATCGAGGCGGACAGTGGTGCGGGAAAGACTGGAAATGGGGTGTGGATGGCACACGAGGAATGTGCGAACGTCGTTCCGGAGACGTGGGTAGATCAAGTTGAAGTCGGGGGTGTGGCAGAAAGGGTCGTAATGGGCGTCGACGCAATCGTCAAGGATCGGTGGAACCTCGTAAGTAATCATACGCTATTTGTTGATGAGTACTACGCTCACATTCGTGGTTTACGTTGTTCAGAAATGCAGCGCGTGCACGAAGACGCGACATAGAACTCACGGCGCGCCGATACAGTGCACGAAAGGCAAGTGTCCTAAGGCGTTCCACGTCTCTTGTGCACGAGATGGCGCGAGCAACTTTATCGTGTACAATGTCCTGCGCGAGGTTGAGAAGGAAGTTGTGCTTGTCGAACCACCGCCGCCAGTGTCATTCCCACCTGCCGTTATCGACCCCAGCCTCCTGAGCACGAACTCGGCACAGCACACTGCCATGGATTGGAACGCTGTTCCACCAATTCAACCAGAGCTCGCGCAACCTAACCCGGAGCCTACGGTGCTGAAGCGTATTAGGAAGGTCGAGGTCGAAGTATTGTGTTCTCAGCATAATCCTGTAGGTTCAAGCCCTTCAGCCTGTCAGTTTCACGACTAATGCTGTGTTAGGCCATTACGGAGGCTAAGAAGGCTGCGAAGCAAGACAGAATTCGCAAGGAGCTTCTCGCCCTGCCACCGATGACCCGTATTAAGTTGCGAGTCAGCGCAGGAGTATTTGAAGTCTCCCTTGTGCGAGTCGTCGAGGAGACTAGCTCTGTGGAGGTTATCTGGGACCGCGGTATGAAGAGAGAGTTCAAGTGGGGTAGTGTTGTCTTTGGCAACATAGAGACTGTGGTTGGGCAGAAGCCCACGGAAATAGCTTCGTTCCTCCCACCTCCTGATCGTAAGTTTTCAAACCATCCCACGGATGTTCGCTCACCGGAATATCCTGTAGGTCCTCCCATCAGTATGTCAGCACCCCAGATATCCACAGGCTCTCAAGTTGCGGCCAGTGGCCCCGTGAATCACAACCCTCCACCCTCGTATCCCTACAACCCTCAGCCCCAACAGCCCATAGCTTCCACTTCGTACACACAACCTCAGGCTGTGCCGTCTCATCAACCGCAAACTCAACAGTACCGGCCGCCCTACCAGCAAGCACCGACATACGCGCCGTTCCCCCAAGCAACGCCACTGCAAAGACCGCAGGCCACTACCTCGTATTACAATACGTCAAGACCGTGGACTTCCTATCAGTTCCCGCACTATCCATCTCACGGCGCAAGCTCATACGCACACACTAGCCAACCCATCGTGTATCATCCGCCACCCGTGGTGCCAGGGGGAAGCATCCAGATGCAGGCGATGCAACGACCAGGGTACACGGCCATGTCATATCAGGCGTACGGCAGCTACCCCCAATACACGGCCAGCGGACCAAGTTCCTACGGCCAGTTGGCGCAGCAGAACGTTAACAGCACACAGGTGTCCGCGCAGAATTCTCGGGCAAGCTCGGTTATGTCGAGGCATTCGGCTACGCCTACGCCTCATCCGCCGTCGATGCCAACACCACCACCACCAGCGACCACGGGACCGTCTGTTGCCCCTCTACCGCCAGCTGAGTCCACTGCAGGGCAGCCAGCACATGTACAGCCCATGCAACCAGGTTCAATGCCCATGGTTCAACCAGCTCCAATGCCCACGGTTCCGCAGCCTCCTGTGGGAACACAGTTCCGCGTGACCACCCCTGCGTCGTTCACTGGGCAGACGAACGAACTACACTGGCAGCTGCCGTACGTTGCTCCTCGCTGAGCACTGACGTCAATCGATGTGCTTGGGTAACAACCCATCTCTCTATTTTTATTGCTCGACACTGTTGTACGTTCTCTTCTCTGATTACTCGGACCCCTCTCGGTTTCTATCTTATCTCTGTGTCGTCCTTCCTGTTGCATACTTTAAGTACCTGGTCACCACTTCTCTCGTGGTCTCTCGTAATGATGAAGTGGTCCCGTTGTTGATTAAACCTGTATATCACTCATTGCATGCGGTGCACATTGAACGTTGAACTGTAACCTGAAGATCCTGACGGGGACCGGTGACTCCCGGTGACTCTGTTTTATTGTTTCATTCGTGCAACTCAGCTGATCATAGAACTGTATCAGGTATCATTTCAAGTTGATTCAATTCTTCAGGCTACGATAACGAAAGCACTCATGCCACATGGAAGTTGTAGAAGACTCCATCGCTCCGCCCATTGTGGAGGATTCATACAAGGCATGTCTTCTGGCCACACTCATTTGGTTTCCATCTGTTCGCGAAGCTCACGATACAGTTTAGGAACGTTCTTTTTGTATGCCTACGTATCAATCGCGCTCCGATGCCTTGATGATTTCGCAATACACAGCGGCAATCCGTATTGAGGCCAGTGTCTACAACGTACTACCCGACCGTCGCAAACGATCAAAGCGCAAGAAGCATTCACACTATGCAGTGCCTCTGCTATCGCTTTGTGTCCCTTCCATTGGATCGAAGAATGATATATGCCACAAATAGTTTCGGAAACGCAAACTGTGGATATGTATGTATCTACAAGCTATGGTACGTGCTATGCCGAGACTCCGTAAGACAAAGGGTCCCAAGGCCATGGACGTTCTGCGATCTTTCTTTCGGGCTTTAGGAACCGGATGGCATCATGAAGCTCCTCAAACTTCCTGGGATCAAATCCGTAACGTGGGTTCCGTTTGGATACTTGCCTCATAAAACGTCAGACTGTCCGAAGGCTCGGACGCTGCAACTTCAGACCTTACCTATCAATGTCGTCCCCTGAGCAAGTCCTACCCATCCATGACCTTACATCTAGTTTTGGTGCAATGTTCATTGGAAGCTCGTTTTCGTTTGCTATATGGGGAATAATATGCGTGCAAACGTAGGTCTCTTTCTAGATCGCCCTCAATCTTACGTGGTCGTTGATTTCGTGCTAGGTTCTTGTATTATGCTAGGTACGGCAATTTCCAGTCGCCTTAGTGTGGGCTTACTGGTTTGTGTTCAAGTTATCCCACAGATACTCGATTTATGAAGGTTCTCGTGAGTCTTGCCCCTTTGTGTCTGTCCTCATACGAGTCGTGCTTATGACAAATAGATATCTGTACTATGGTAAAGCTGGTTCGGTGAACAGGTTGCGGTAGTGCTGAACAACCTTTCTTTTTCTAGGATTATGGATACTGCTAGATTAACGCTTCAATTTACTGCACGTAAGCACACCTGAACCCGTTGTTTATTGTAAGACTAACCTCGGTCGTTAAATTACTCAGTATGGAGCCCCTTAATCAAGAATTGGGGAAGTGTAACAGTGGTTAATAGCAATTTACCGTCAGTTTCGAGCTCTTCCTTCTTTGCTTGGAATGAATCTGATCTGGCTTCGTGGTTAGTATCATGCTAGTACGTGCTTTTGAATTATCTTGCCGAGACACATTGGTGACCGGCAGCGAATGATTTCCACGTCAGCATTCAGATTGGATTGGTGTAAGTCAAAGTTCCATTGTAGCAAAACTATCTCACCTGCTGCGTCGCAGGCCATCGTGACTTCTATCGTGCAGTTCGTTTTTCTATGGAGAATATACCGGCTAGGAGGTAAGATCATAATATTCGAGTCTTCTCATAACACTCATACGCGAATAAGTAGCTTACCACCGCTGGAAATGGGCCGTTATCGTATTTGTGGTAATATTCTATCTCCTGATGGCTTTGTACCGCAGATATTGAATCCCCTTTTCACAGATCCTTGCTGGCCTTTACCAATTTTGTGAGAGGAGCTTGCTATTGTAACGCCACATATCTGACCTTTGTTCTGCGTCGATAGCCGTGACTGTTTGTAAGCGAGCACCATCTTCTGCTCAGCGCCATTAATGTACTAACACATCAACGAACCTGATCAGCGTTCGACGTTCTGGGGTACGTCTTTTGTGTTAAATCTAACTGACGCAGGATGTTACTGATGTTTTACATCAGGCTACATAGCAATCACCTTGGTATAGTTAACACCCCGCCCATGAAGGTAATATTCTCACCAGTATTGTCACCTGTTTGGCTGAGCCTTAAGGACGTTTAGAGACTACAAATCTCGGATCGCACTTGCACCGCCGTGATAGATGTGGTAATATGCGTCTCTCTCGTCAAGCTGCTTTCACAGAACGGTATTCCGGTGTATAAAGAGTAAGTGAAGTACCTTTCTGAATGCCAACAAGACTTATCTCTCGTGCTTGCAGGACGCGACAACTCCTATATCGTGGCATCGTGGTTACCATCAATACTGGTCTCTGGACGGCTATTCTCTCAATAGTAGATCTAGTGCTGGTAACATTGTCTCTTATTCTTGTTGTACGGTACGATCTAACACTTCAATGCTGTATATTCCACAGATGGGAGCAAAGCCAGAAACTTGGTACTTTTGCATCATCGAACTGCCGATCCAGTCACTTTATGTTGTCACGTTATTGTCCAACTTGAACGCACGGAGCTATGTGCGAGGGAAACTTACAGAATGGGACGAATATTTGACAACCATCCCTCAAGATCCGAGCAACCAGAAGGGTATTGTTTTCGCAAACTTCCACTCAACAAATTGTAGTGCTGATTTGAGGTCTATTGAAGCCATGGTATATCGATTCAGTGGATTTGTTGACGTATGCTCAGCTGACAACCCCCTCATTCAGAACGGTAATAGTGTCGTAACTACGGAGATTAAATTTGCTCAGCCCGGCTCAGTCGAATACCAGTAAGTGTGCTCAGTTAGTCTTGTAACGTTACCGTGGTTACTTATACTTCTGATGTATACTTTTCAACAGTGCTTGACCCTCGTACCAGATTGTGTTCGAAATCTTTACCTTCAAGCGCAATGCATTCACGAGCTAGAACTACCAACTTCTGTTCTACGCTATCATGTGAGAGTCATTCTTTGTGATTATAAGAGCTACACATCATTAGATTGAAGGCAAGCTATTGGCCATTTCCCCCTCAAAATTTACACCTATTTGCGCTTCAGTTGAGCTTTCTATAGAGAGACATGTCGACATATATGCTATGGTCCACAACACAGCGTCCAGCTGTTTATAGCAGCAAGACGCATAGCCCGAACAGCGAAGCTTCCGATCCCGCCACTGCCCGTATCCCGTAGTAGTCTTGCTGGGCAGTCGAAGGTGGCAAGTCATGCTGATCGAGATATACGCCCGGTATGTGACAATCAATAGATCGATTTTCACATTTGGATTGATTACAACTGAATCAGAAACGGTCTATTTCCGGAAAACTAGCACCAATATAGTCGAGCACGGGGCACTTCGAAGTTCGAACGATACGATGAGAGCAACGAAATTGAATTCACAGGTGTCAATCAGACTGTGATCATGATAGGCCATATCGTAGGACGTTTGTACTGCTTACGCATGCTCGCTTCTGTGATTCATCTTGTTACAGGGCTCATAATACGTTTACGAAACTTTTCTCTCAGGCAGGTGTGTCGAATCTTATATGATCAGCGGCAATCTGTTTTGAAAACACCAGTCCCGAATCTCGACAGGACTACGATCATGCTCGGAGCGCACCAGCACTGATTAATAGATAGAGCGCCTCATCAGTCGCCATTAAGTATTCACGTTCTGCAGTAGATACAGATGAGTACGATTACCGTCTTGTTTTCGCTGACAGGTGACTCTGGCTCATCATA
>JAXQGX010000781.1:0-11854 GCA_037040455.1 Irpex sp. P115-07
ATAGTTCCTGTAATAAGTCAATAGAAGTACTTACATGCTACCCAAGGCCTGAACTGCTCCTGCTGGACGTAGCCAGGTGCAGCCCGGCTAGGAGAAACTTCGGCGCCAGGAGCGACGGCGTTAGACCACTCTGCTTTATTGGCTTCATCAACCTCTCCAAGAAGCTTGGCCACTGCTTGAAAGTCTGTGGCTTGGATACATATCTCATCCCTGACATCTATGTAAATACTTCGCTATTAGCAGGAGAAAGATAAATTAGAGTAGAGGACTGCTTACCGGTAGAGATACCTCCACCTTGAGGGCAGCCTATCACAGGTGCGGCTATAGCACGCATATGTGCGACAGCAAAGGTATTAGGGGTGTGAAGGATGAGGTCTGTGTTAAGGAAGATCAGCTTAATGGCGCTGCAGCAAAGAACGTGGCACTTACTAGTATCCAGGGGTTTACTTTTATAAGCCTTCGTCTCCAGTCGGTGAAGCCTGGGCTCAAGCTTCTTCCTCAGATCGACTGTGAAAGCTTCCAATCAGCTTTGAATTAACATTAAGAGAATATGAGACGTACCCATGTACCTGCAGCCTGCACCTGCAGGAGTCCAGTGGAAGCATCCAATGAAGAACGTGTTATTGTCCTTGTCCCTCGGCCTGATCAGCTTCACAGACGTGTGCTGTCCAGAGCGGAGGACGCAGAAACAAGCTATCTGCTCCAAGAACTCATGCGTCCTAGCGTAGGTAACGAAAGCTTCATATGTCAAGGCGATGGGAGTTCCCATGACATCGCATGGACTGTAAAGTTATTAGCTCACTAGACAGGACTCTTAATAAAATGAACACTTACTAGGGGAGCTCGACAAGACGTGGCCAGGTATCAAACTCAAGGGACGTGAGGGTGGTCGAGTAAGCCAGCTCCTTCTCGAAGTGCGCAAGATTGTCCGCCAACCATTTGGCGTTCGGAACGCGGGTCGGCGGGGGAGGCATTCTGGGCTGGAACATGACAGGATCAGGAGGCGGCATAGGGAATGGCGCAATGGGTCGTCTAGGCATGTTTGCAGGAGGTTGGTAAGGAAGTGGAAAGGCGAGGGGAGCTGAGGAGAAAGCCCAAGCCACGGCATGGGCTTTATACCTTGGTCCCCTCGCTCTTCGACAGTTTAAGGGCAAGGATGTTTCCTGAGTGAGTTTACAGGCATGGTTGCAGCACGCCCAACCTGTGGGGAACCAAGATTAACAACGAGTTTCATTTTTGAAAGCATTTACTACCTGGGAATATTAAACTAAGAATATCGCATATGGAAGGGAGCGCGCATGGCGGGTATGTGGCTCAATCTGGTCACACGGGCGGGAGGATCGTCGTTGGAATCAAGAGCAGAGCGCCGTAGAAGCACGAAGAATCGTTGAGCTGTCAATCACACGAGAGACGCCATACGTCACTCTGTGGGACGACTCGTTACTCCTTTCCGGGGTGCCAGGGGCGCTCAACGATCGACGATCGGGGTACGATTGATGCGCCATCCACTCGTATACACGAGGCTTCTATCACAGGTAAATAAACTCAGGTATGCGGTTTGACTTATTGGAAGTCAGCCCAAATTAATTGTTCATTTGCTCCTCTCTAAGTTACAAAGCCATCATATAGGCACGCGACCATCTCGTTTGATTGACATCGAGGTAGGACGTTGCACGAAATAGCCTGAGTGTGAGGGGGACTTGGAGGATATGAACGCAGAACAAGTGTCAACGGCGATGATCAGTGACCTAAGTCGGATTCAGGTATATCTGTGGGTTTTCTCGTGGTTGCTACGTAGAGCAGTACTTGACGACCCATAAAGTGCAGCCTTCGTTCAATATAGCGGCCAAGATAGTAGTCTCGTCCTCAGGGGCCAGAATTGCCATGTAGGATACTCGTCATCATTGGAATGTGCATTGATCATTTTGGACTGGAATATCAGGAGTACAAGGGAGAGTAGCTGGTTGCTGAGAGTCAGTCGGAGGAGGCGTGACGGGGAGGAAAGGAAAGAAGCTTGACGTGGGTAAACTCAGGGATGGAAAAGCAAGATCTACCAGTAAGCACAGACTTGAGGCAGACAGTCTCACCGTCATCTCCAGCATAGACAGTAAGGGGGGCCAGAAGGAAGAGGATAGTTGATATGCAACGGGTGGCTAGAGCTAGGGTGACTTGGGATAACATTTCCCAGTATACCGCCGACAGCCGAGGGAGCGAGCGAAGAGAGGAGTGGGGGATGTCGAGCCTCAAATGGGGGAGGACGAAGGGTTTATATATTCCTTCCACAAAATATTCGGTGAATGTCGGGTATGGCATGGTGACCCTTATTTGGGCAGATTGGACTGGATTTGGCTCATGACACCTGCAAGGTACGTTTAATTCAAAGAGAGGATTGAATGGTGAGGCAAGACCTGTACCTACACACGTACGTATGAGATCTAGTGACCCTGCTTGCCTCGCTTGGGCCGACGGCTAGATCTTGGGTATCCTGACAGGGGGAGGAATCTTGCGCTGGGACTCGAAGACTTGGCCTGTCCGAACCATTGGGCTCCAGATTCGCATCTACGAGAATTAAATGGTGAGGCGAGATCTGTACCTGTATGAGATTTATGCGTGAGATTCCGTGTCAGTCACAGTGACCCTATTGCACCTGGCCTTGAGTAGACACCGTGACGTACCGACCGGGGGAGAAATCTTGCGTTGGGACTCGAGAATTTGGCCTGTCCGAGCCATGATTCGCCGGGTTAGGGGTCCAAAATCCAGATGCGCATCTGAGAGGATTGAACGGCGAGACGAGATCTGTACCTGTCTGAGATGTATGTGTGAGATGGCAGGTCAGTCATATCTGGCCTTGAGCGGACACCGTGACCTATCGCCCGGCGGAGAGATCTTGCGTTGGGACTTGTGGACTTGGCCTACACGGAGACCAACGATGATCGATGACGTACTGCGAGATGTGAATTGCAGGTATCTGGAGAGTCTATCTTGTATTTCGCTGCAATTTACCGGTGAGTATTCGACGTTCGACGGTTGACTGGGCCAGTCGCTGAGATGCGGTGGTCTGACTTTGTGCTCAGATAAATTTGTGCTCACCCGTTGCGCCTTCCGTTCAGACAGGACAGTACTAACATGTACGTATCTAGTCTGATTTTGCCAGGCTATTGCGGCTTCTACGGCACCTCAGCCTTCTTCTTAGAGCAGAATGATATTTGGCATGAGTGCTTGCATCAACCACGTCGTTCACGCTCGCAGGTACCTCCGCAGACTGAACCGACAGAGCTCCAACAAACATCCCACCCGAAAATCCTCGTGGATGAGCAGTGACCTCGTGTCCCGTCAGGTGCACTGAACCTACCATCGTACCTCAGCTCACCATCCATCCGATCAAAACTTGACCAGCTCGACTTACCATTTCAAGCAGTAAACCCCTCCCAGACTCGGAGCCCCTATTCCTCGATAACATCCGCGGACCAAACTAGTAGCAGATCTCCATATGCATATGTCTGAAATTCATATGACAGATTCCTTTCTTCCGACATCGTATGTTCCGCACCAGAACTGAATTTGTATTGCCCAGGCTTGCCATACATGGATGTATTCGCAAATGTCAAATGGGATGGGTCGAACGGCCCTCGGAGTCCCTCGATACTATATCTGATTGTTGGAATATCATACGGTACACGAGTGTGTGCTGACCGTCGCGCCGAGCAATAGTAAGTTAATGTCACCGATGTGCATTGCGTTAGTTGGAGGTACCCTGCCGGTGGGGCACCAGACATAGGGCAGAGAAGCTAGACCATGGAGTCAGTAGATACTTCGGGCTTGGTACCGCGGAGGAGTAAGTAGGAGTTTACGGCTTCAGTGGATTGAATGTACGTGCTAGACGGGCCTTTCAACACTCTCGGGCGAAATACTAACGGCAGTTGAGTAACGCTCTATCTATCGGACATAACAACAAGATGCAACATACTAACGAGTAAACAATGACGGCCAAATGACGGCTGAGGTAGAGATATGCACCTGCGCAGCCACCGGTGCCGGTGAGGATGTGAATTATCTAGGGGCCAGCACCCTAATAATGGATCGATAACGGGTACGGAGCATATCCTAAGGGTGCATAAGCAGCCGTCCGTCAACGGACTGTTATTGAACAATCACGTACTATGGACTTATTTAGTGCGGTACGGTACGTTTCTCCTGATTCCTACGAAGGTCCGGTTGGGATTCTCCGTTCAACTTTACCGCAGTGAGGCGAGATGCGGGGTGGGATGAAGGCTGAAGCTTCTCAATAGCAGTGCCCCATGGGGGGTATGGGCTGGAATAGACCATGGTAGAGCAAGGCGAGAATAGGCCGGCTGAGGGTTGTTTTCTTGTGGGATGGTTATGTTTATCAGCGGCTCGGAACGGCGGGGCGAGGTTCGAGTTCGTGAAGCCTGGATGCGAGCTTCGCGAAGCGCTGACCCTAATGTATGCTTAACCGTGTGAAGACTCCGAAGAGATGTCGCGAAGTATGTTCGTGGGTGTACTGAACGCGAGTCGAGAGGCCGGGGACATGTTGCCTGACATACAATTGGGGAGAGCCAAGGTGTCTAGACGGTGGCTGGATTTGTTGTAAAGTGAATTGAGGACAGCCACGAAGTCGAGTAGTCGGATGGGCTTGGGTGGATGTGACAGCTCGGGTGGCCAGCTGATTGAGGGGACTGAACCGGAAGACGGTCTGGGCAATCGGCCCTTGCGATTGGTCGCTAACAGGATCGAGGTCCCAGTGATGGGCGGGATCTGAGATTATCTGCCATCAATGGATNCCTGATTGGCTCGGCGCGTCCGATGACCTTTGCTCGTTCGTGGCTCGCACCGTCACCGTCGCATACACACCACCAGTCACAGCACTCTCGGCCTTGCTCTCTGACATATTCTTTGACATATCTAAAGACAGATAATCCACCATGCTTGCTATAAATACTCGATCCCCTCCCCGCTCCACACACATCACCCGCACATCCACCTCCTTTACCACCACCACTACCCCTTACACCAGCCATGGGAGGACAACAACTTTATTCTGCTAACCCACCCCCGGATCCCTCACAACTCCCAGACGACATTCTCACTTGGAGGAAGGATCTCAAGCTCGATGTTCTCTCTCCCGAAGAATTGCACAACATCCAGGAGTTCCGCAAGGCTGCGGACTACATCGCAGCTGGTACGTTCAGTCGTTTTCGTGTGTTGTGTGCACCGTGCTCACGTTTCAATAGCGATGATTTTCCTCAAGGACAACACTACCGTCGAGCGTGACATTACCGCCGATGACATCAAGAACCGTCTCCTCGGTCACTGGGGAACCTGCCCTGGTCTCACCCTCGTCTACGCGCACGCCAACCGTCTCATCCGCAAGACCAAGCAGTCAATGCTCTACGTCGTCGGCCCAGGACACGGCGCACCCGCTCTCCTCTCCTGTCTCTGGCTTGAGGGTTCCCTCGGTGCCTTCTGGCCCAAGTACACCCGTGACAAGGAGGGTCTGCAGAACTTGATCTCCGCGTTCTCCGTCCCAGGTGGATTCCCAAGGTTCGTGTCTCGTTATCCTTACCGAAGCGATCGCTGACGTACTATGCGCATATAGTCACATCAACGCAGAGACTCCGGGATCCATCCACGAAGGTGGTGAACTCGGATACGCTCTCAGCGTTTCATTCGGTGCTGTCATGGACAAGCCCGATCTCGTCGTTGTCTGTGTAGTAGGCGACGGTGAAGCCGAGACTGGTCCCACCGCCACGTACGTCTTCGTTCCCCTACTCACCATTGTTCATTCACTCACCTCTCTCTCCATAGCGCATGGCACGGCTACAAGTACCTCGACCCCGCCGAATCTGGTGCCGTCATCCCCATCGTACACGTCAACGGCTTCAAGATTTCCGAGCGTACCATCTACGGTACCATGGACGACAAAGAGATCACAGCGCTCTTCACTGGTTACGGCTACCAAGTGAGGATTGTCGAGGATCTCGACAACATCGACCAGGACCTCGCCGCCAGCCTCGAGTGGGCTCTCGACGAGATTCACAAGATTCAAAAGGACGCTAGGTCTGGCAACCCGCAGGTTAAGCCAAGATGGCCCGTTCTGATCATGAGGACACCCAAGGTAAGATGTTCTCCGGCTTTACATCAACCGAGTAAGTCGCTGATCGAGGTTTGCGACGCATATAGGGATGGGGTGGCCCCAAGAAGCTTCACGGAGAGTTCATCGAAGGCTCCTTCCGTGCTCACCAAGTACCTCTAGCAGAGGCCAAGACCGACCCCGAGCAGCGCAAGATGCTGCAAGAGTGGCTGACATCATACGGCCCCGACAGACTCTTCCCCAATGGCAAGCCCAACGAAGCCGTCCTTTCTGTTATTCCTGAAGAGGACGGATTGAAGCTTGGGCAGAAGAAGGAGGCGTACGACAGCTATGAACCTCTGGATGTGCCTGATTGGCAGACTCTGGCTATCAAGGCCGGAGAGGAAGCCAGCTGCATGAAGGCTGTTGGAGAGCTTCTGCACGAAGTCGTCAAGCAGTGAGTACTTGCCTTCTATCCTCCGTCTTTCACTCAGTACTGAGTCGGATGTGTCTATCCTAGGAACCCGAAGAGCTTCCGTATCTTCTCTCCCGATGAGCTCGTTTCTAACAAGCTCGACGCTGTTCTTCGTGACAGCGGACGTAACTTCCAGTGGGATGTCGCTTCCCGAAACCAAGGTGGACGAGTCGTCGAGATCCTGTCCGAACATACGTGCCAGGGTATGCTTCAGGGCTACACCCTCACGGGTAGGACTGGTCTCTTCCCGAGTTACGAGGCGTTCTTGGGTATCGTGCATACCATGATGGTTCAGTACAGCAAGTTTGTCAAGATGGTGAGTACCTGTTTCATTCCCCGCATGTACGATAATAACTGAATACGATGTCTATTAGTCCCACGAGACTTCTTGGCGTCACCCTTGCGGCTCGCTCAACTACCTCGAGACCTCCACCTGGACGCGTCAAGAGCACAACGGTTTCTCTCACCAGAACCCGTCCTTCATCGGCGCCGTACTCAACCTCAAGCCCGAGTTAGCTCGTGTCTACCTCCCGCCTGACGCCAACTGCTTCCTCAGCACCGTCGCCCACTGTCTCCGTGCCAAGGACTACGTCAACCTCATGGTCGGCTCCAAGCAACCCACCCCTGTCTGGCTCTCTCCCGAAGAAGCCGACAAGCACTGTATCGCCGGCGCCAGCACCTGGAAGTTCGCCAGCACCGACGAGGGCAAGGAGCCCGACGTCGTCCTCGTCGGTATCGGCGTGGAAGTCACCTTCGAAGTCATCGCCGCCGCCGCCCTCCTGCGCAAGGTCCTCCCCTCGCTCCGAGTCCGTGTGGTGAACGTGACGGACCTGATGATCCTCAGCCCCGAACGCTCCCACCCACACGCGCTCACCGAGCTCGACTTCAACGCGCTCTTCACCGAGGACAAGCCCGTGCACTTCAACTACCACGGCTATCCACAGGAATTGCGTGGACTGCTGTTCGGCAGGAAGGGATTGCAGGGACGGGTTACTATTGAGGGGTACAGGGAGGAAGGCACTACGACTAGTGCGCTTGATATGATGTTGTTGAACGGCACGAGTCGGTATGATGTCGCGCAGGCGGCTGTCAGGGGCGCTGCGTTGAGCAACGCGGACGTGCAGGTTGTCGCGCATGAGGTGATTAGCGAGTTGAAGCATTTGAAGGAGAAGGATCGGGAGTACATCTACAAGAATGGAGCTGGTGAGTCACGGTTGTTGGTCTTCTCTTCAGACGGTTTGCTGACGATATTTTTGCCCTATAGACCCAGTCGGCACATTCGATGTACCCAAGTTCGACTAAGGCGGCTCCTTTGGTTTCGCTCTCTCGACTCCATCCCACCCTTCCTATCCCATATCGCCCATCGCCTAATCATACCCATCTCCTCTCCTCTTCCCTCTCGTATCCCTACTTCTCCCTCTCAACATCGCACGTATCCCCCATCATCACGAAACGAAATCCACAGGCCGAAGCGACGACCTGTTGTACGCCCACCACGAATTTGACTCCAAAAGGAAAACACGTAATTGTATTTGTATGTGTATCCGAGTCCTCCCTTCCATCCCATAGTATTATGTAGTTCTTTTCCACTAGTGATTACACCCACGCTCGCTGAAGACTCGAATTTAGAGTGCTTAGAGTAGAGTAGAGGGTTCCTTGTTTCTGTTTCTTGCAATTGTCATGCAATCAAGTTGTTATGTATTCCTCGGGTTCTTCGAACCACAACCATGTCTGATGGACTGGCCATACTTCCTGCATATGTTCGTCGTGGAAGGCGGGCCGACATGAGCATGCGATATGTCAGAGATATCCGAGTTAGAGACTGTGTCGGGACCTTACTGCAGTGCATGCTCATCAATACTTGAAGTAGAGCGGTCGGTCTCTTATTTCTGTTTCCTCTGGTCCTCAACATTGTTCTGTATTCCTTGGCTTTGTATTGGTTAACTTGAGATCAATCGGCAGCGGCAGACAAAGACATAAGCATGCGATATGTCAGTCGACGATGTCTCTTGCATGCTGGGGCATCTTTGCCGTCTGCCAGCAACATCGGAGTGGTGATTGACCCTGCGTTTATCTCTCTCGGCACTCCAGTGAGTACTACGCCGTCCCGTTCGCTTTCGGACGAGATTATTCCACCCGTCAGAACACGCATTGTAAATCTCCTTCGACCGATGAATGGATGACATAAGCACGATTTCGTGGCCGGATATGAACGACGCATTTGGTAAACTTGGAACCTTGCACTCGCGCGCTATCCAACTTTCCAGCTTCTCCAAGTTCTAGCTATAGCTGATGATCTTCGTGAGCGATTCTTTGCACTTGTGCGTTCTCATGCATTTCTGCCGCTGACATCGATAGCAGTCACCATGCCTCCAGTCACAGTCGCGGACTCGGAGTCTCAGCTCACGAACACCGATGACAGCAAAGACAGGGTCCAGCATACTGCCTACCTGATATGGTAGTCATTCCCTCCGCTTCCCTGCTTCGCGTAAGCAGCTATTCAGTCAGGGAGCGTATATAATGTCGAGCTGCTAGTGGCCATGGTTAAGTTTGAGTGCCCCCCTCCTCCCGATCCGCTCCTACTGTAGCTGCAGCCTGAGCATACGATGCCGCCCACCATCGATACGAAGTCCTCTGCGGCTCAGCATATGGAACGAGACAGCTCACAAGCATCTTCATCTTCGGCGGGGTCGGATACGACTGCGTTTGGCGAAGACGCCGGTCTCGACAAGCTGTGGCGAGACGACAAGCGGATTTGGATCCACTCTGATCATGTCCAGTCGCAGCACCGGACGTTGGTGTTGTGCTTTGACGGTACCGGCGATGAATTCGATTCCGATGTATGTGTCCCCTGGATTCCAAATTGCGCCTTGACTGCGATAAGCTGACTTTGACTTCGCTCTCCTCGATGATAGAACTCGAATGTTGTGCAGCTCGTTTCGATGTTGCGCAAAGATGATACGTCGAAACAGCTTGTGTATTACCAGGCCAGTCTAAGGCGTTGATCTATCCAATGGTATGAGTAAGACTGATGTGGCAAGTGTTGAAACAGGCGGGGATCGGGACGTACGGGGAGTCGAGCTTCCCGCCTCTAGCGTACCTCTCATCTACTCTGGATGAGATGTTCGCCACCAAGCTTGGTAGACACATTCAAGGTTTGTACTTTCCACTGTATTATCATACTCTCTCTAAGGATTGCTGTTTCTATAGAGGGCTACGAGTTTCTCATGCAGAATTGTAAGCTTAACCACTCTCACATCTGCACGTCAGGTATGATCGTTGACTTGAAATTCGGATAGATACCAAGGGCGATAAGATCTGTATTTTTGGCTTCTCCCGAGGCGCATATACCGCACGTGCGTTGGCTGGGATGCTCCAAAAGGCATGGCACCTTCCAATGATATAGAAGATACCCAGAGTCTAATCGAGTTTGTTTATAGGTTGGACTGTTGCCGCTGCATAACTTCCAGCAGGTTCCTTTTGCGTACAACATGTACAAACGCGATGACCCCGAAGGCCTCGAGCTTAGCGAGCTGTTCAAGCGGACGTTCTGCCGTCAAGTTCACGTCGACTTCCTCGGTGTCTGGTGAGATATTTTGTGTCACATGCGTTACTCTCAGCAGTATCTCACACTCGTCCAGGGACACTGTCGCCTCTGTTGGGGCGATCCCTCGATATCTACCTTTCGTCAACGAAAACAATAGTATCCGCCATCTGCGTCACGCCCTGGCCCTCGATGAACGACGTATCAAGTTCTTGCCCAGTTATTGCATCGATCCGAAGAAGAAACAAACCAAGATTCAGAAAGACCCTGGAGCACCGCCGCAGATGAAACGGTCTTCGTCTGCTGCGAAGGAGTATGAAGATACTATCAATGCGACTGATCGCGCTACGGACGTCAAGGAAGTTTGGTTTGCAGGTGTACACACAGGTCAGTATACACGATGTTCATCACCTCCAGCTATGTTTCTGATGTAACCATTCAACAGACGTGGGAGGAGGATCGGTGAAGAATGACACGCCCCATGCTCTCGCACGTATACCCCTCCGCTGGATGATCCGTGAATGCTTCGAATGCAAGACTGGTATCATCTTCGATGCTGTCATGCTCCAGCAAATAGGCCTGCACGTCAAACGCGACGAATACGGACAGCCTGTCCTCGGCGACGTACCCCGTCGTATTCCAGCTACACCTCCCGCGGACTCTGCCGAGAAGAAGACGACGTTTGGCGAGTTTATCAGTGCCGTCGGGCATCTTGCTTGGTCTGTGGTGTCTGCACCGTTCAAGCAACTCGGGGCCATATTCAGCACTTCGATGGACGTTGCTACGCACGCGAAGCATCGTCGGCAGGTAGTTCCGGCTCGGAGACAGGAGATTACGGACTATAAGCTGAGAGACGACATACCGGATGACTACGAGGCGTTGGAAGAGAAGAAGGACGCGCTGAGCCCGTTGTTTGACCAACTCAGAGCAAACTGGATATGGGTTGTGATGGAGTACTTGCCGATGAGGATTAAGAAGCAGAAGGCGATCGTACGTGAGATCGAGAGTGCTCAGGGGTACAAATGGATGTGCGTCTTCTACTATCCCGGACGACTCGACGAGACGAAAGGCTGACGTTTTGTTCTATTCTAGTGTCAATATGGGTCGCGGTCGTAAGATCTTCAAGCATGAGATGGAGGAAGGCATGAAGGTCCATCGGTCAGTCAAGACACGTCTTGAGGCTGGCAAGGCCTTTGCCAGCGGGCATTATATTCCACGCGTGCGTCCGAGCATTAGGAGTGGGAAGAAGGTCGAGCCACGCACCTTGGAATATCACGAGTGGAACGTGGATGAGCCGGAGCACTGGGAGTGGGTTGACTAAGAGCAGTAAAGAATGGAATCATTCGGGTTTATTGATAACTGTACTATAGTACGTTAGGGCCGCAAGCTGTACTTTGCTAATGAGACAGATTGACTGTGAGGTACTACATTTTCATGGGTCGGAAGCTAAGCAAACAGCATACGCATCAATTGATGCGCCCCGCCACTGCTGCTGATCGACGCTGGTGACGAAAGCGGATATCATTGAGACTCGCCTGCTTGGAGCTTCTTCGGCGCATCGTTGTGTCGACGAGGATCCAAATTCGGAATTAAGGTCTGCACCATTCGATCACGCGACGATCCAATTGAGATTTAAGCTGATCGTCGGGATGTGAATCCAAAAAGGTAATGCCGTGTCGGCACCCCGTCGGAGATTGAAAATGAAGCTTCCTCGCCCGACCGGTGGGCTGACGAGGGCTACCCC
>JAXQGX010000782.1:0-11609 GCA_037040455.1 Irpex sp. P115-07
ATCCACGGCTATGGCGCGGCTGAAAATGGCGCGGCTCGGCCGGCTGACGGCTGATCAGCCAGCCGTGTGCAACACTAGGGTAACTTGAAGCACTTTAACGAGAGGCTTCAGGGACTGTTGCAGAAAGTAGAGGGATTCAAACAGCAGTGCAAGAGTGCGGACGGTGGGATGGGTCCTGGCGTGACTGACCAGAGCATCGAAGTTGGCAGGAAGCTTCTGGTACTCATCGATGTATGCGTGCACGCCCACCACGCTCAGGGCGGAGGCCGGCCGGTCCGTGAGTGGGGCTCCCTCGAATGCGAAATAGAAATAGTGCAGGCGCATAGTTGTCGCTTGCTCCGAGACGTCGAAATCTAAGAGAGCGCTTGACGTCAGTATGGGAAGCGAATAGCGTCACTGTTACTCACTGATGTCCCTATTCGGTTCTTGCTTGTCGCTCCATAGGAACGTCATGAACTTGGTCAACCACATGCATCCCTCGTCGCTGAGTCGGTGCAATGGGCAATTCGGGTTCAACATCAGAACCGTTAAAGCGAGGTGGACGGAGTCAGTGCAGTCTCCCCTGACCTCAATCTCCAGCGAGCGTGGTCTGCGTTGACAGGCAATTGTATTAGAGGCATGCGGCAATGAGTACGTATGAGTCTGGCCATCCCATGTTATCTTGTTGAAGTCGATATCGGTGGCGCAAGAAAAGTGTCTGATGTATCTAGCAACATGATAGATTGAAGGCAGGTGGATATTTCCGAGGGTAACGTCGTTTTGCAAGAATGAGTTTGGTACTACTATAGACGGCGGTATGTCCCAGTGTGGTGTGTCGAGCTTCGCAGGGTTAAAGTTCATTGGGACGGGGCCACAAATAGTGAGACTTTTGAGCTTGTCTTGGATGGCAGGAAGATAGAGAAGATGAAGAAAGGAGCGTCGTTTCCTTGTGCTCCATGGAAAAAATTTGTTGCTATAGTCCTGATCAACTATTATGCTTCTGATGAGCTCGTGCACCGGCGTAAGTCTCGGACACCCTCCAACGAAATATCGTCTGAACTAGCAATCACCCGTGCCCTGCACGGGACATCTGAATCAGATGATGCAGAGAATACTTATGCTTCACGGCGACTGTGACAGAGGAGGATAAACACCGCGCCCATCCCTGCTGGCCTCCGCGCCTTCGGCGCTTCGGCCAGCAGTGACAGGCGCGCCCCTATTCTGATGGTGTACATTGTAAGCTCAAGATATGTTGAAGAGGCAACGGTAAGCAAGAAGAAACATATTTTAAGTATGTAAGTGGTGGAAGCTGGCCGATGATGAAGCTGAAGTGAATGAAGCTCGATGGGGAAGGCGAAAGAATATTCTAGACACAGAGTCCAGTAAGTAACCAATCAGAATCGGTGTTTGTCTCTATCCAATCAGACGACGTGTTTATCTCGACGTGTCAGCCAATGAAGAAGCCGAAATGTCGACGCGGTGGAGCGACCGCGTTTCTCTTTATAATAAAGAGGATATCTCCGCGTCCTCGTAAGAATTGATCTTCAGAATTCGCTCCGAGAACATATGCTCTCGACACCTGTTCGCCCAGAAGAGACAGACGAGTGAGCACTGTTTAAGATCGGTCAGGATGTCAATCGGGCTTGGTGTTCCGGAATTGCGTTTTAAATTTTTGTACCGCGTCTGAGATTTACGGTCGACGTTGACGTAGAATAGTATATCGTCGAAGAGCTCTGGAGGAACGCGAGCAGCGAGCAATCTCACGGCCTACGTATTTCAGCAATAAGTCAGTGAGGACGGCATACGCTGCTTGAATGGATACGCCCCTCACTTTCCTTCGCCTCAGATACCACGCCCTCCAAGACTGAAGTCGGATATGAGCCTGGGAGTGGACCATCCGGATGCGTCGAATCTTGCATCAACGGTCTGGTGGCCTGGTAATACAAGTAATCAGCCGTTATCAGTATGTGCGACGTATACCGCTTGACTGATTGCTCACCTGGCTATCCGCCACCGCAGACACAACATTTCCCATGTCGGAATGCGACGACGGGGACGTTTCATGGAGTTGCGATGGATCTTGGAGCATGACTCTATCACGGTGCTGGCAGCGGCTGGAGACTCGGAGCGGAGAGACCAGGAGCGAGAGAGATTCGGGAGGGCGACAACAAGGGTGAGAGCGCGCTGTGGCTATCGATAGTCTCAGAGTATATACCTTCGGGATCCGTTATAAACGTGGGATAGGCACCGCGTTCACGAGGACGCGTTGTGATAGAGAAGCATGGATACTGACAGGCCGTACAGCCTGAAGCCTCGTTGGCTGGAGAGATACGGCATTTAGCCGCCCTCAGCTCGTCTCGTCGTCGAAACGTTCCACTCACCTGCAAAGCCAAGATGCCTCTCATCGAGTAATCCCCTTCAGGTCGACAATCTATCTTCTTACCTCATGATACGGACGATACTGGCACTTGAAGGCGTACACATCGTCTAAGGCACCAGATACGAGCGTCCGACCTCTTCGGTCGTATTTCCATCTGGAAGTGCCTATCAAAGCATGTCAGATAGCTCTCAGACTCGGGTCTATCAAGTCAATGCCTCGTACCGCTTTGACTGCATGTAGTCTGCGCCACTACCATATGTAAGTCAGCAGGCCAAGACACATTATGCAGGTGTGTACCGCAATGCTATGCACGGACGCCGTGGTTTGCGCGTTGTGCCTAGGCGTATCCACGACTCGTCCTGTCCGAACGGCAAGTGAAGTGTGTGCACAAGCCGCACGATTCGTGCGTGTATCTAATGAACAGACGAGCCAGTTATGAGCTGCGTACGCCCGGATCCGTGGATCATTATCTAATGGGATGTGTCGACTTTTCGTGTGTGCGTCCAACGTGGAGGAAACTGGATGCGAGGATACTAGTATGGAGGCGACGATGGGGCGGGGCGATGTCCATGGAATGATATGAGCGACAGAAAGCTGTCAGATACATGCACTTCTCACGGGTAATGGAGGATACACATGCTACATACTGCTTCAAAGCTGATTTTGGTGGCTTCGTCCTTTCGTGAGTAGCCTACGTTTCTTGTGTTACGCCGGTAAGAATCGATGCTCGAATGCATCAATAGTTGACACCCGCTTTGCCAATACTAACGATGAGATGCATTGGGTATTTATTCATTCCGCTAGCGTCTTTAGCGTAAGGTCAGTCATGATGAATGGCAAGACTTTGGCGAACGCACTTTTCATGGGTATCTCTACTCATCTCGCGGCCGGTATCGCATCTCTCGACCCGATTTTCCCATCCACTAATTCCGTTATCCACCGCCGTTTGAGGAACGCTTGAACCTCACGAACGTGCTTTCCGAGCACTCATACCAACCAATGGCTGGGATGAATGATTGGGAACGACGTAGTAGAGGCGACGCAAATGGACACTTCAAGCAAGTATCAATGTAACAGGCCAGATGTCCCCCTGCGTAAGTTGCTGTGTCGACAATACTGCGGAGAAGTCCGACCGGACAGCAGCCGAGCCTGCCCAATGGAGTCAGCACCCATAAACGATTCAACGGATAACGTACCACAGAGCACCTAGAAAACGCCATCTCCTAAATTACCTAGGTATGCCATCCCAGCCTGCGGTTTGTGTCCTCGTCCAGCAGGAATCAGCTCCCCGTCGTCCACTGTTCCAGCAAATCTTCATGGCTTGCGAGCAAAGTCCTTTATCTTCTGTTTGCTTGCTCGATGGTTATTTCCCTACGTCAGTTTTCGACCTCTCGCTAGCTGGCGTGCCTATGGTAAAGGTATCCAGTAGAGCATCGGTTTGAATCAGGAGACTGGTCGATCGAGATGGAGGTGAGTGTAAAGACAAGTAAGCGCCTAGTAAGTAAGGAGCGATAAGGCTCTGGCTTACAGGGGTAACGATTGGTTTGTGACATTTGTTCAAACTCCGCAATACTAGCGCCAACGAATTGCTTACTCGTTTGGGTGTCTGTCTCAACGACCACCACTACAGTATCGTCGAATCCTTTGCATCTAACTTGGATTCACCTGCCTCGTGCGACTACCCATCTCCATTATCAAGATCTGACCACACGCGCTTTTCCAGAGGAGGAACAAGACACGCCAGCTGATTTCTCTAGGTCCCTCCTGATCGTTCCTGTTGACGATCGTCAACGTGAACGATGAGGCGAGATGGAATGAGTGTTCGACTGAGACGCTACGATACATGGAAGGTAGCGGACTCCAGGAGAGGATGAGAAACGGGCAGATAAACCTCGGGTGATGCGTCGCTCGGTTTGGAAGTCGCGGGGTGCGTGGCGCGCGTATTTTCAGTCTGCGAACAAACGACTCACATTGGTCCCCGTAGTTCGAAGCGTAGCCCCAACTTATCCACGCAGCCCAGACCACTATGATTATTCATTCCCCCGTGCCTCTACATATACCGTATGCGGTGGAGCATGGTACAAGAGGACTGCATTCCTCGTCGTCACCCACGTCGACGATCGTCGATACGGATGGCGATGAGGGCAGCAGCCCGTGCCGTCAATATCGTCATGTAACGTGAGCTCAAGTCTAAGAGCTTGGATTAAAGCCTGATCCTCTTTGCACATGCGTGTAATTTCTTTCAAAAGCAAGCAACGTAGGATAGTGTTGCACACGGCTGGCTGATCAGCCGTCAGCCGGCCGAGCCGCGCCATTTTCAGCCGCGCCATAGCCGTGGATTTGGCTGATGGCTGGGAATGGCAGAAAGCACGGGTTGTGGCAATTTCGGGTGTTCGGGCATTTCGGGCGGTTCGAGCGTTCGGGCGGCTCAGGCGCCTGTCACACAATGAAACGTCACGTCTGTTATGTTCGTCGATTCTGTCCATATTTGGACATCGATCTGAGCCCGTTTGTCGTCGAAGACCATGTCTTCGCAGTCGAAGAGCATGTCTTCTATAAAATTTTCACCTTGAGCAGTATAAAAAGACGAGAGGCCTGAGCTGAAACCAGACGCGACACCCCCTCCTTCTCCCCGCCTGTATACTGTTCATGTCCGATCACCCGATAGGCGTATGTATCTCTTTACCTGAAAGCATCATTATTAACCTACAGTGCAAAGAGCAGGTGTGAAGACTGTGGTCGATACTTGCCAGAGAAGACCGTCCAGCAGAACTCACGAAGCACTCCCCCTGAACATTGGGGCCTTCGGTATTTCATTGTAAGTGATAGACTGAATTTAACGTCACTGTGATAACTGATGTCTGCTTACAGTGCAAGAACCGAAACTCGCGGGCTCCTACGTTGTACTGTGACTACTTTTACTGGATCGATCCTCCACCGTGGTCACCACCTACAGCAAGTCAGTCTCGCAACTCAGGCATCATGCCGGGACCTCGAAGCAGTTGTGTTGTTGAGCCATGTGGGTCGCGCGGGAACAAGACGTGTGAAAAGCTGATGTGCAAGACTCATTGTTCACTGGGCGGCGGCTGTAGGATACATCCCGCACAGGTCTCGCCAAATGGTGGATCAAGTGTGGCTGCTACGCCGCCTGCGTCCTCACCCCCGCTTCCGGCTCAAGTTCCCCCATCCACATCTGCACTGTCATATCTGGCGGTCCCTCAAGCTCAAGCTTCATCACCGCCACCGCCACCGCCTCAGATTTCGATTATATCATCTACTCCTCCCACCGCTTCTACATCTCGGTTGCCTTCATTGCCTACTCAGCCTATCGCCTCCACATCTACGCTGCCTCAGACCTCTTCTGCCGCTGCATCGCCGGTTCCTTCCTTGGCACCTTCTACACCACGATTTCCGCCAGCTATTCCACCACCAGCAACTCCTGTGACTCGACGTATTTTGCCTGCCTCCATTCCTCGCCTCTCGCCGCGCAAGGCCTCTCATATAATCGACAGTTTCGATGCTATCTACGACGCAGAGCAAGAGGCCATGCGGCAGAAGAAGCTTGCCCATGAGGAGAAGTTGGAGATGCAGCAAGCAGAGAGGAATGCGGTCACGGTACATTGTTGGTTAAAGGTGCGTGTCATGAACCTCTATGCAAAACCCTACTCACCGTGACTATTATGAACGTTCAACAGGACGACGTGAATCCGACACACGATCGTTTTCACAGTACTGGTGTACCGCCGAGGTTCAAGTTCACACGCAGCCGCTTGCAAGTCCTTGGTCTAGCTGGCGACGTCTCTGCCTCTCCCACTCGTACTCGCTTCCGCATGTACTCTCCCAAGGATGGCTATTGGCTGGGTGCGGGGGAAGACGATTCGTTCCCCACAACACCTGGGCAGCATCTCTTCGTCGTAGGAACAGCAGTGCAAGACTTCACCAGCATCGACACATTCATCATGTCTATCATTAAGAAACCCGCCGCGGCCACAGAGCCCCATATGCGTAAGAACCTCGCGAAGGATCGTGAATCTGTCCGCGCTCAAGACCGTGCCGCCGTGCTCAGCTCTGTTGCTCCTAAACCTAAGCCTCGTCCTATCGCTCCGCACCCCTCTCTAGGTCCCGGACCGAGTAACTTGAAGAGGTCTCGTTCTCCATCTGTTGGTGCACTTCTGGGAACTACTGGTCTTGGTACTGGAAGCTCCTCCGCGGTGAAGAAACGCAAGTATACGCATCGTGCTGCTGAAGACGTGATCGAACTTCCTGGTTCTTCTGGAGACGAGCAGCCTATGGTTCTTCCTCAGGGGATGCATGGCGCTGTGTTCTCTCTTGTCTCTGACGACAGCTCTGAGTCTACTAGTGGCAACAACGACAACGAGAGCCGTGAATCATCCCCCATGCCAGAATTCCCCTTTAATGAGTTCTCTGTGCCCAAGACTCGTAGATGGCCCAGCGCATACTGGTGTATCGAACTCGACACAGGATTCTCTCGTATCAATGCCCTGACTGCAAAGGATCAAGCTTGCGGCCGAAAGGCAAACACGCAAGCTGCCTTTGCTGATGCCTTTCCGAAATCACGTTTTGTTGCTGCGACCTTCAGCGAGAACAAATCTAGATGGATGAATGCGTCAGTAGCCGAGCGTACTCGTGCTTTGGAGGCGGGGAAGACGAAAGATGGCAAATGGGAGGTTTTCGCGCAAAGGAACCCTGATCTCAAGGGTAAGGTGCGTTCGGAGCGGAAGAAGGAAAAGAAGCGTGCGATTGGTAGCAGCTCCGGAGGTGACGAAGCAGATTAGCGATGATAGCGAGAACGATAGGCATTTGACTCAACGTCAGGATACGATTATTATAGTATTACCATGTTCTAGTTTTGTACCAGTCTGATACTGCATATACTTTGGGAATCTTCTATTGGCTTTGTCAGTTTCATGCGGTGCCCTGAGGAGTAAGAGTGCACGCGAAGGTAGTTGTGTCAACAGCCCGTGCTCACCGGTCCGTCATTCCCCACCCGCGACGTAGTCCGCCATCAACTGCCTCTTTGGGCAGTTCCTGAAATGTTCGCGTTTATCACCCTGGTATGTTCCCATCATCACGTGCAACCGTTTATTTCTTTGCTCATGTTTGCCTGGCTCAGCATAAAGAAGCGCTTGCCACGAGAGACTCAACGTTAACTCTCGTCTTCTAAATCGTGACGCCGTACGTGCACCAACTAACCTCCGCCTGCGATTGGGCTTAGTGTTATCGGTGTGCAGGTGTCGGCCACGCATGTGCCTACACATGTGTGGTTTTTCCTCTCCCTCTTCTGTTCACCAGGCGCCGCCTCATGTCAACGAAAGGGCCTAACCACCACGCGCACTCAACACACTCCAATTCCTATGCACACAAACAATCTCCGTAACGCACACTCAACACTCAACGCGCGACGGGCGATAGAGTCAACCCGTCTGATTTGAGGCCTCCTGGTGTGCTTAAGGTGCGTTCTGACCTTTCTCCTTTCATTTCCTCACTCACGTTTTCTTTTTGCCTCTCTTTGCCTTTACCCGCCCTATCACTCCCACCTTTCCCTGCCTCTCTCTCCCGTCTTCCCCGCCCACCCTTTTCCCTCGTCTTTATCGCTATCGCTAACGCCAAACCGCACCACTCATCGCCCTCAACCACGGTCTCGAAATTCATGTGAAGCCGGCGCAAAATGACGAGAATGTTTTTGCGCCATAATCAAGGTACGTCGCCCGTACATAGTTGCTTGATAGCCACTGATTCGTTCTGTATAGTTATCATTCCATGCCGATGTTAGGTTGTACCGCAAGCGGCGAATTTGGGCACCCTCACGCCAACGAAAGGGCCTAACCAGGCCCTTCTGCGGCCAGGTTTTAGCCATTACGGAAGGATCTGAAGATGCTCTTAGAAAGACCGCTGAGCGAGTTGAGGGGGTATAGTGCTTTTAGGGTTGATGGGAAGGGGAAGGGGAAGGCGACGGAGGAGGAGTTGGCGAGGGAAGAGATACGTGGTGCGTGGTATTTTTGTTAGTTATTTGAAGGCTGTCATGTTGATTGGAGGTATTGGTGGTTGTAGAGACGAGGTTCGCGCTGGATTGTTGGAGGCGTAAGACTGATTTGGAGAAGCGGTTTCGGAAGGCGAGGATCGCAGAGGGGAAGGTACGCTTTGTCTTCCTTTGCCATGAACTCCAAGTACCCTTCAATTTCGCTGATAGTCGGCATACACAGCGCGTCGCGCCGGATACACAAGCATACGTTCTCGCACGCGACGTACTAGAAACGGAGAAGCAGCAACTAGCATTGCTACAAGCTGAATACCGCACAAACAAGACTGAGCTAGATCGAATTGAGAAGGAGAAGAAGGCGGCTGCACAGGCTGCTGCTGCCGCAGCACAGGCTCAGAGGGATGCGGATGCCAGTGCGAGATATCACCAAGCGCAGCAGGCCGGAACGTCAAGTCGGGCACAGTCGACTGTTCCTGCTACCCCGGTGTCGGCTACGAGGTCGTCATATGGATATGCATATCAGCCATACTCTTACACACTACGCTATCGCTCTTGTTCACGTCCCTACTACAACATTCGTAGTACCTATTGTACTCTGTAGTCTACACGTATAATACTATCTGTGTCTATTGTACTTTACGTCTGTTGTTACAGGCCATTATATATTCATATACATCCCAAGCTCGCTATGAAATAGAGGTCTACATGTGCATGCTTCGCAGCTCATCCATTGTCCAATATCTAGGCATATGTCCCTGGTTTTCTAGTTTTGCTGAGGTCTACATGTGCATGCTTCGCAGCTCATCCATTGTCCAATATCTAGGCATATGTCCCTGGTTTTCTAGTTTTGCTATTGTTACTTTGTTGCGTCTCATAATCATCTCATCTAGGAAGAATTCAAACCTCTCCCGCACCATCTCACGACACATCGACTGATATTTACCAATCCACGAGTTAACCTGCTCTGCAGCTGAAGAGTTGAAATACCAGGATCCGTCGTTGTTGCGCAGCTCGTGAAACGAATGAGGGTCACAATACCTCTGACAGTACTCGTCGGTGACACTGTGTTTGCAGTCGAAATGGAAGACGTCGACGGACAGGCTGATATCGTCGAAGAAGTGGTCCGTGTCCTTGGGGTTATGAACCATGCGGGCGAGCTGACAGTTGTTGTCATAAAAGATGTGCCGCGGGGGCGGTATGACCTTGTATATCGACTTAAGAAAGAGCTATAGAATTATGAGATAGTGCCAGTAACACTGCCGCAACAGTACTCACCGTGACGCTGAAAACACCTTCCGCACCAAACATAGTGTCTCGTGCAAAGATGGTGCCGCATGGTCCGACCGCAAGCTGCTCTCCATGAGTACGCCGACGACCGAACTGAGCACGGAGGCGTTTATTACCACCCAGAGGAGCATTCGGGTGGGTCGCAGGTCCAGCATCTTCACGAGCGACATGGTTGTTATCATCAATGTCGTATGCTTCCTCGCCATCGAGATTGTTCTGAGTTCTTTGCTCGTCTGGGCCATCAATGTCACTATCCAGCATGGGCACCGTGCGTTGGACACGGGATTGGCCGCGGAGGCGATGGACTTCTTCAACGTTCAGGTGAGCTTCATCTGCACATACCATATGGCCTTCAAGTACCGGTGCATCACAGTCCTTGATGCAACAAACCGAGTTCTGGTCTTCATGGCCTTCACAGTATCAGTCGGTCTGCTTCTTGAGATGCTCCTTACAGTTGTGGACAGAACAACAGGGATGCCCAATTGTGATGCCATCAACGACGGCGACACGTGTGCAAGCTAATCTGTCAGATTGAAGAGCATCTTGAAGGCAAAACAAGAACTCACATATGCCTTCGCCTGATGCACGGTTGTCAAAGAAGCGCACGCATTTGTGACAGCGGTGCATAGTCTCGCCAAGACCTAATCGG
The DNA here is from genome assembly GCA_037040455.1 of Irpex sp. P115-07. Lineage (NCBI taxonomy): Eukaryota > Fungi > Basidiomycota > Agaricomycetes > Polyporales > Irpicaceae > Irpex > Irpex sp. P115-07. The sequence continues at coordinate 10,297 of JAXQGX010000782.1, forward strand.
CGAATTCGGATGTTCTGTGAGTGCATAGCAGCTCTTAGTCGTGTCTCTTGGTCAGATGCGTCATTCAGCTCCAACAGGGTGTTTCGGCCGGCACAATCCTCGAGAAGACACAGGAGAGCTACACCATCCCAGACATGATTCGGTCGAAGGAAGGGGGAGAAACGAAAGCCTGGGTGGTCAGGGCCAGGAGCGTAGGTGTGCGGTTCTTCCAGGTTTCCCTCGTCCTCTAAGAACAAACTGTTGTATGTGCGTGCGCAGTTCGTTGCAGACTTCCTACGTAGAAAGCAGTTAGAATGAGTATAATTGGATGTCAAGACTCAAATATCGTACCAGGAGTGCAACATATCTAGAATCCAGCCTGAAACGACTCTCCTCTCAATGAATTGATGTTCACCTGCTTCAATCACGTCCGGAATACCATCCCAGTATACCCTCTGCCCTTTGCGCACGTAGTAGTTATACTCGTAGTTGGTGTGACACACTAGTGGAAGCTAAATTCGTCATATTCAGTACACATAATGTTGTGGTAACTCACCATGGCAGTAGAGGTTGACAGCATTAGCAGGGACTGGACCGTTTGCGAAAGTAAAAAATACAACTTCACGCTGCTTTGCTATCTTCAATGCTGACCGATTTCTGCATTTTGTATCGATACAATATTGGTTAGGGGGATAGAATGTATGGTAGGCTATGCTATGTCAGTAATTTCCCAGAGCGACTAGTGGCATAGTCACTTACTCAGGCCAAGTTTGTACCCAAATTCTCTGAAATCCTTCTCAGGCTCCCTCATCAGCTGGGCAGCGACAGGCGTGTTCCAGACAAGACACCTGAACAAATCCCAGCACTGCCGCACAATGTCGCATGCCAGTCCCAGTGCTGTTGACAAGAATCGTTGGATAGTGTCGGGAAGGAAGCGTGGCGGGGTGTGAGGATCGTGGCTTCGGGCATCTTGTGTGAGCTGAATGTCCAGCTTGAGTGCTTTGGTGAATACAATAAAGCGGACAAGCTGTGTAAGAGATAGCGTGTCGAGAAGTGATGAGTCGGCTCCCTGCAGACAGCGAAAGATGTCAGATAATCTCTCGGACGCCATAGTAGATGGAATAAACTATGCATTCATGATCACTGGCCACAGTATGTACAGACGTCGCTCGTCTACGTCACTATGTCACACGGCCCGAATACCCGAACTGCCCGAACTGCCCGAACGCCCGAAATTTCCACAACCCGTTCGTTCTCGGGAATGGCGTGGCTGGAGTGTGACTGTGACTGCCAGCCGGCTTCAGCTGGCTCCAGCCACTTCGTGCTGCGTGACA
>JAXQGX010000783.1:0-11581 GCA_037040455.1 Irpex sp. P115-07
GAAACACATCATCGTTGACTCACCGGACCCACTCGAACATGCCTGGGATTCGGCATAGATGCGCCCACTGCGCTTTTCTGTAGACAAACAGCACCGAGAAGTAGCGTCGAAAGGCAATCTGTCGAAACGAGTGGCAAGCGAGCGAAAATGGCGCAATGACGGGAAAGGTATGGCAAGCTTCGAGCATAGCACAGACGACGTGGTCCACCACCTCGGGTGGTACACGAGCTCCCAAGTCGCGAGAACGTCCTAGAGCACTACAGGGCATGCTGTTCGACGCTGTGCAGGATGAGCCAGTCCAGAGTCGAGCGGCGAAGGGGAAGCTACGCGAGCTTCCTTTCCGGGCAACGCGCCTCGTCCACTTCCATTTGATGGGAGCCACGTGCAGATGACGGCCGAATGCAAGCGATGCGCAGTTGCGCTGCAGCCGCTGAGCGCATCCCCATTCGTAGCGACACGGGCAACGAGGTCCGTACGTCGGAGAGAACGGCAGGCGGTGATCTGTGGACGATGTGAGGGGGTTAGGGAGTGAGTAAGAGTCCTTGAGCAGTGGTCTGTCAGTTTATGTGTACGCAAACAAATGAGATTGCGGACGACCATGATGAATGAGTACAACGAAGCAGAGACGCAACGTAGAGATTATCCTGTATAAGATATCAATGCAGGCACCAAGAGAGAGCATAGGAAAACCAAGAATGAGAGTGCTAGTGGTTCCACAAACAAGGGATAGAAATGTTACAACTTGAGGAATAATGGTACACAACACAGGTGGATGAAGCCGAAACTTCATGTGGATTACAGGTGGGTAACAGCCTTAGAGTCGAGTGGCATTCCTGGCAAGAACACACTTGAGTACAGCGACTGATGTCAGACAAGATATGGGGGCTCACCATTCGGCCCAATACCGTTCGCAGCGAAGATCTGATTCTGTCGAATCAACCTCGCCTGGTCAAAGCTATAGGAGATGGCCAGTAAGATGAGCCATTCTTTCCAGTCCAAGTCTCCAAGCACTCACTTGACGCGTTCCCGCCGCATGATATCCAACACCTCCTGTGTGCCCTGCTCATCCAGACCAGCCCTAGAATCCCCGTCCCGGATATTCGCCTCGATGTCAAACGACTCAGAGGTGAGCCCCGCATTCGCCTGCGACTCGAACGTCGACAGGGGAGTGTAGTGGCCCAGTCTCGGGAAGAGAGACCTCACCGGGTTGGGAACATGGGAGATGAGAGTGGCGCGGTACCGAAATGTCACTGGAAACACAGTCCTCGAACGTCAATATCTTCTGTGCTCGCCGATGATAATGAAGGAAGGGGACGTACGCATTACCAGTAATGCCAACAGAGCGAAGACGGACAGCCAGAACAGCATCTCTGGGTTGGGGTAAATATATATGGTGGTTGTGGTTCTGTCAGAACGTGCAGTTTGTGGTTGACGCTCGCCGGGTGAGAGCGGTGATTGGACCGCTTACTAGTCTAGGCCTGCTTTGTGACCGTGTGAACTGAGGTGTTGTTGCTATGACAAGGATTTATTATAACTCTCCGTGATCCTGAAGGCTTGGCGGGGAAGAAGCGAGGAAGAGTACAACAACAACGGTGGGGTTTCGCTTGTTCGATGTAGTACAGAAGAGAAGGGCTGGAGGTTTGGGTTGCTGCTTACTATAATGAGCGGAAGTATAACTGCGGTAGAAATCGGAGAAGGATCGGAGAAGGTTATTCCCAGAAAGGCAAGTATAGTAAAGGTTAAGCGCCCCAAATAGGGCAAGCCCATTTCCTTCCAGTAAAGGCCGCTTTGTGTCACTCAATCATCGAAGTAGCCAGGATCCGATGACCGACACGTAAGACGCACACCTGAGAGACCTAGTCCAACCTATACTCAAAGGTTCAACAACTCCACATAAAGGTCAGGGAATTGACACTAGTACTGCTACAAATTGTATCGTTCGAACTGGCTTGAAGACGGCCTGAATGGGAAGAGAACGATAATCAATACACGCATGTCACCTAGACGCTACAGGTACTATCAAGAAATACAACAAAATGGATGAGAAAAGGATAGTGGTAGGGCCAAATGATAAAAGAAACAGAACAGGAAATAACCAGTGTAGGCAAGAGTGGCGAGAAGATCGTTCGTGTGTCAAGGGTATAGTATAACAAGAACGGGGAGAAAACAAAACCAGAAGTAATCCAGGTGAAAGAACTCATCGTCGCCTGCCGCGCACAACAAGCCCTCCACTCCACTTGTCGACGTTCCACCCATCCTCGATGAGCGCATTCTTCACAGCGGGGCCCAACACACCAACGCCACTCGTAGAATGCAGTCCGCGGCCGGTGATGATCTTTAGGGGTTTCGCGTGTGTAGCTGGTGTGTCGGTAAGAATCGTCCTTGTTATCTGGATGGCCTCTGAGACGGAAGCCCCGTGGAGGTCGATCGTTGAGCCGTTCTCGTTGTCCTCTCTGTGATTGTTCATAACTTGTTCAGCGGTAATCCTAGTGATTTAGAAGAGGGGTGCTTACCGTCTGGACTGCACCATATCCCAAGTAGCGTCAAACCTCTCAGCTTGAGCTTGCACCTGTAGTTCACGAGCCTAGAGCGAATGTACACGTAAATAACAAACCTCGGATTGGTAGGTAGAAACGAGTGACTTACCCTCTCAGCGAAATAAAACGCAACCTCTCCGCCCCTCGTAGAACTATTCCCTCTCTGCCACGCACGACTCGCCTCTCTCAACGCTTCCTTCCGTCTCTGCATCAACTCTCCCGCACGCGTAGTATGACTGCTCGCGCCAGTCTTAACACCATTCTTCCCCTTCCCTTTACCGTTCTTAGTACCCGTGTTATTGAGATTATACGCAGGTATGAAGTCAGCGTGTGTATTCGCCGTCTTACGAGGGGCGATAGGGACGGTCTGCCAAGCCGCTGGGGAGGGAACGAGAGGAGAGTTGGGAGCAGATTGGGCCCCTAAGCGGGTCTTTATCTTTGGTGGTGCAGCCGGAGGAGGTCCCGTAGGTAACTGAGAGGTGTATTTCGATGGGCGTCCGTTTGTGGATGTATTGGGTGAAGAGGGCGCAGGTGAGTGGTAAATTCCCCAATCAACCTGCCCGCCGTCTACCTCGCGCAAAAGCCACACGACATCCAGGGCTGCATCCGGCTGCTGTTGTGTGGCACGGAGAGCCAGTTGAGCATCCGACATCATCTGTTCGCGGTCGACGTCGGGGAGTACTTGATACTCCTCAGATTCTTGGAGGATATCGAACATGCCGAACAGCATTTGGGTTTCCTCTGGCGATGTCTCAGCGGACGCAAGGGCGGGAGACGCTATAGCTGTAAGAGCTGCGCGAAGGGCTTCGGCAGGGCCCGAATACTGCGGTGAGTGGAACACGGACTGGAACTGAGCAGCCGTGGTGTAGGGTATAAGGGTTTCGAGGTGAGATGCCACAGAGGATAATTGGGTCCAGGCATCGGTTGCAGCGACGCGTGGTGAGTTCGGTGTTGAAGTTGGTCGCGCGAGTTGCTTCTGTCGAACGTCTCCAAAGGTGATGGTCTTCCCCGCCTTGCGCTTCTGCTTCTTCGCGATTTGGCGCGGCTGTACAGTCTCCCATGGCTGCTCGACAGCTTTACCTCCTTCCTCTTCCCCTCTTTCTTCGAGCTCTCGTACGTACTCTGACGCCATAATGCTCTCCACTATGCTCTCCATATCAATCTCATCCATGTTCTCTGCCCCGCCCAGGGCGCTCTTCAGCCTCGAGGTAGGGAGGTGTGGGAAGGCAGTCTGCAAGAAGCGCAGTGGCGAGCTGAGCGACTGCGCTCCATTGGAGAACTCGGACGTTATCGCAGTATTCGTCGTCGCTGCAGACTCTGAGAAAAAGAAGTCGGTTCCACTGGCATCGCAGCTGTCGTCAGTGGCATCCGCAAGCCTCAGGTTGGCGAGGTCATCTGTGAACTCGTCGTGTACATGAAATTCGGCCTGAGCTGCGAGCTCAGATAGCGTCTTGCGTAGATGCTTGATCTGGTCTTCCGATGGTGGTCTTTCAGGATCGGTCACGTAGTCTGCGACGATGGCTGCGATGAGGGAGGTATCGAGGGACGGCGAGAACTCCGCCTTCGTGCAAGAGAGGTTTAGTTCGGCAGGTTCTTTGTGCTAAAGAGCGACAGTTGTACCTGCAGGGTATCTTGAAGATTGGTGGTGCTTTCGCTGGGCATATTGTGCTTTCTGTTGAGTGTAAGATTGTGGTTGTTGGAAACATGTACGACGAAGTTGGTAAGAAAGGTCAAAGGCGCACGACGCCACTGTCTGCGGCACAGGGCGTTTACATCTTGGAAGATGCGGATCAACATCAACGGATCTGCAACATGCATCGTCATGGGCGCTCCGTAACGAATTTGCTCTTGAACTTCAGCCAAGACGTTAACTTACTCAAGTAGCTCAGAGGCTTGATTCTACAAGACGAGTCGTAGGTGATCTCAGTACAGCTTTCTCCGCTTTATTGACTTATTTTATTCAGCATCGCGGAACCTCAATCATTTATCATCCCCTCAAAGTTTACCGGCGTGGTTCTCGTAGAAATGCCCGAGCATGAGCCTGATTACGGTCATGTGTCGAGTAGCGACGAATATTCGGAAGATTTAAAGGTGACAGCGCTAGAGTGCAAATTTGTATCTATTATCTGCTAAATTATACGCTGTACAGTCTCGCCGCAAACGCAGAAAAGTCACCAGAACGAATGTGGCTCGTTCAACTAAGTTGAAAACAGCTGCTGATGGTGACCCACCAGGCGATACCAAGTTTGAGCAGGTTATTCACTCTGCAATGAAAGAACTCATAGCTGCTATCCCCGAGGGCGATACTTCGGATGACGATACCTTTGAGGATTTCATCGCCGCCATCCTACCCGAGCTTGTTGACGCTGCTGCTATGGCCCAAGTTGAGAGACTTCAATATGATGATATTGTGGGTATCTTATAAACTTATATAATGATCTTTGACTGAATCTTTGACTGTGATTAGGGCGGGCAGGTGGTACCTATGTCCAGGATGCAGAGGAAAATGATCCTTGAACAGCTACCGCCGCTTGAGCTGCAGTCCTCTACTCAGGCGATTCTACGAAGGAAGTTACTCAGTGAACGAGTAATTAACCTTCCCGTGTATACTCCTTGCCGATGCACACTCATATCAGTATCTCTCAGAACAGCCTACGGTCTATGCTACTCGGGGCCACCAAAAATCCTATCTCAGCATCTGCTAAGCCTATAACTCCTCTGTCGGTACCCAAGTCTGCAGAGGTTAACCCAGAAGTCATTGATGCCCTATACTCAATACACACCACTCCTTATGAGAACTCGTTCCTCTCCCGCTTGCAAGGCCCGCAGACTACCCAGAACTCGGCCTGTCTTGCTGTGGACTGGGAGAACAGTACGCCGTGGATGGACCTAATGGAAGATATCAGGGACCACTATGGGCTGATGCAGTACGTCAAATGGTCTTCTTATTGGACTAATTTTCCAACAATAATTGCTGCAGTCCAGAGCGGGAGCAGCCTATCGAGTCCAAGGCTCCGATTGAATATGTAACCCTACAACGCTGGCATCTGCCTCAAATCCATGACATGCTAGCTCGTGCATTTTGGGCGGGGATTGATGGTACGGTCTCCTTCATATCCATGCTTGCGTTACTAATTCCGTGATAGTGAGCGACTCATTGGATTACTCGCCGGAGAAATGCACAGTTGTTGCCGTCTACAAGAAGCTGGTCATCGGAGTCGCTCTCCTTGGCTCACCACAAGAAACTTACATCACGTACCTCGCCGTCAAACCAGGATGGGAAAACGCACAAATAGCGACGTGAGTTTGTTACACAGTTAAAAATCCTCGAAATATCTAAAACACAACACTAGATGTATGCTCTACCACCTCATATCGCTAAATCCCCGCAAAGACATTCTCCTTCATGTCTCAATCAACAACCCGGCAGTGGTGAGGATATTACTTCTCTACTTCTCTGCCAGTAAATTCTGATAAGATGTGTCAAGCTCCTGTATAATCGCTTCGGTTTTAAGGCCGAGGAGTTCATCGTCGGCTTCTACGAGGACTACCTCGACTCGAAATCGCGGGCGTCCAAGAACGCATTCAGACTTCGACTACGACGGTAGCTCAGCCATATCCTTCACCCGTCTACTTCGTCCGAGCTTTCTTGGACCGATCTTTCGCGGAGTCGGACTCCTCATCACTCTCGTCCTCGCGCTCGACCTGGCCCGGCTGACCTCCATAGCGCTTTTCGATGATGTTGACGATGTCCCCTGGCTCGGCACCCTCGAACAGCCATACGTGGCTACATCGTCCGAAGCACAGACATATGAGTTCACATCAAACAAACCATCCCCACGACATTCAGGGCCAACTCACCTGTTTCCGACACGTCGCGGTTCCTGGTCAAAGGTGGCCGAAGAGCGTTTCCTCAGGTTTGGCCGTTCGGGAAGGAGTCCCTGAGAGGAGCTCGACGGCTGCGGCGGGAGATCCGGGAGGTCCCATTGAAGCTTGTGACATAGGTGCTGCACGATGTCATCTGCGTTCCCGAGTAGGACAATCTGTCGATGTTCGTATGAAGCGATGCAGCATGCACCGAGGCACAATCAAACACATTCGGACTGGATGTCAATGATGGACGTGTGAAATGACAAGGGAAGTTTTCCTCACGTCGGCATTAAGGTGCAGAATGGGGGTTTTGTTGATCACTATCTGCGTTTGTCCAAATTGTCAGTGGCGAGTGTTGTATAGGTGTTTGGCAGGGTGTCAGTACCTGTGGGATAGAATGGCGTAGGTGTGCTATATGAAACACAGGAAATGAGGGTCCTGATGAAGCTAAATGAAAGAGAGGCAGTGTAGCTTACTCGGTATGTCGGCAACAGGAGACACTTTGAGCGAAGTGCCAATTATGATCAACAGATCCACAAGAGGGCGGTCCTCGGCAAGAGCTTTGTCAAACTCGTCGGAGAGCTTCTCCCCAAAGAACGTAATATCAGGCTATGAGACAGATTCAGCGGCCAAACTAGCTCTCTAACTTGCGGGTGGCGTACCTTCATTATACCCGATGGGAATGGAGGGATATCCGGTTCTTCCTCACCATCGCTCTCCCACGGTTGAGCGTTTTTCTTTTTCTTGCCTTTCTTTCTGGGCTTGACAATCGGAGTTGAGGTGCAAGACTTGCAAAGAGGTATCGTGCGGCTCATTATTTCGGCCTCGATGGCGTTTCCCGGCACCTTGACACGGCAATTGATACAACTCGCCGTTGCAAATGATCCGTGACATTGGACGACCTTGTGGACGCCGACTTGAGTCTCGAGAGTATCTATATTTTGCGTGTAGTTCTGCGGATATGGTTACGAATTGTTTGAGCACTGACCTACGGTCAATACTCACCCGCAACAGCTATCCTCAGAAGAGAAGATATTATTGAGAAGGGCGCTACGACAGCCTAAATAAGTCTGAACTCACTTTTCCCTTATTCTCAACAAGCTTGATGAATCGATGGCTTGGAGATGGTATAAAATTAGAGGGGTATATCTGGCTGCGAAGAAATTAGCTTTGGTCAGGCAATGGACGATCATCTTACCTAGCGAAAGAACTGCAAAGCAGTATGATCAGTGCCCGGAAGAATCATCCATATGCGCTTATGCTCACTAGAACACTGGTAAGAACGTACATTAGAGTATGTACTACAGGTTACGTCGTATAACTGACCTGATGGGTTCTCTTTAAAGTAGTCGATGTCGAACCTGGGTGTATTAATTAGACACTGAGACATTCATAGTTGGTGACATACATCTGTTGCGGATCATTTAGGTCATATTCACCCTTCTCCTGCAACATGGCATAAATGCCAGTTCGTGAGCGGAAGTCAGGTATACCGCATGAAACACCTATATTTGTATGTCAACAGCAGTCGGTGGCCTGGATTATGAGTTACGTACTGATCCCAGCACCACTTAGGATGAGAATGTTTTGCGACTTCTTGATCAAATTGACCGCATCATCCACTGTACTGTAAGGGAGGCGATTTCGCTTTTGCAACCTTCACAAGGAGACGATTAGAGGTAGATATCACGGAGGTGCGCGAAGAGCCTTACACCTGATACATCGCTACTCTTAAGAAGAATAGCTGCGTCTTGAGACATTTCGAACGAAGCTCTGGGGTCTCCAAGTCATCAATTAGTCGCCAAAACGGCTCGCTGTATCTGTAACAGAATTACTCACAAGGCAAACGTTAAACGCGAGCAGTAGCTTGGGGACAGGTATTTGTCTGCCGACAATATACTGATTGACCACATATGCCTGACCTTGTGTGAGCCCAGTGAGCTACAGCTTTGGTCAAGATATATTGGCCGCAAACCTCGTTCTTTAATGTCGGAAATTAGTTGGTCCCGACTAATTTGGGACAGCACTTCTTGCTCTACGAGACAAATAGTGTATGAGCAAACAACACTTGAACATGGCGATTCTAATTGCATTTCACACTCACTCTCCCGGGTAAACTGCGCATCAAACTCTTCCTCGAATATTTCGTCATTATCGCCCTGCAAAGGACGAGATCTCTGTTCGCTCGTCTCCGGAGGTTCGATCATCTGTTGTTCATCATCGCTCTGACCCCCTTCGTTGTCTTCATCTTCCCCATCGCCCTCCTGCGTCTCGTCCGAGTCAGTATCGTCTTCCCCAAAGCCATCCAACAAATCCTCTATTGTATCCGTGTCCACATCGACATATTCTCCCCATTCTAGAAATCCGCGAATAAGCAGACGAGTGAGATGCTTGTAATACCGCTCGCGTGGCGACAGCTTTGGTTTTTCTACTGTTTCTTGCGGCGAGGAGGGCCCAGATGGCTGAAAATCCATGCTGCCGGTTCAGTGACGGCGAACTTTCTGTGAAGACGAGATGGCGGTTAGTTTACAAAAGCAAACAACTGCAACGAACCCGCGGCCGTGGCTCTGATCCGCAATTTGCAATCAGATTCAGATCTGCGCAAGATTATGGCGGTGTGTCTGCTTCCCAATAAATACTTATTCACAAATAAGTATCAGTAACACGCTCCGGATCCTGCACGGTGACATTTAACGTAGTTGTGTGTTGATCATATGCATTTGGGTAGGATCGTACAAACATTCGTGACTACTGCAAAGAAGGGCAAGGTTTGAAGACGATATGCAGAGGGATCATAGCAGACAAGCGACATGACAACGATAGCAAGGACAACAGCGGGCTAAAACTACGGAACAGAGTTCGACAAGGACTCAACATCAAGGCGGTTTTGCGGAGGTTGATAAGACAAGAGCGATAGCGGATAGACAGCAAAACAGCGACAGCAAGGACGACATGTACAACAGGGGAGGCAGGCTAAAACTACAGTTCAAAGAGTTCAATGACGACTCGATATAAAAGCGATCTTGCGAGGGGTATCATAGGCGTATCGACCTTTTTGGGAATGGACAACGAGAATAGTGCGGCTTGTGCGAAAGATTTCATCTAATCCTCTCGCCAAACCGTATCTTGTTTAATAAGCAGTTCATCATCTTCCTCGTCACTAGCCTGCTGGGGCAACGGCGACCCAATCTTCATCTTGATAGTCGGCAACCCCCCGGGACGTCTTGACACTTTGTTCCTCATCGCGCCACCAGCCTGCACTGAGCTCCCAGCCTTCGAGCCACTTTTCGCAAGCGTAACAGTACCAGACCTCGTACGACGAGCATTAGGAGGTAAGATATCGGCGTGCGAGCTCCTGGAGCTGAACTGCATTGGCGAGACTGCGTCTTGGGGACCAGAAGGACGAGCAAAGTCTGTAGCACGGATAGTGTCTCCTCGCTTGCGACGACTGGAGAGCTCCTTGGATCGCAGGTCTTTGCTGCTAGCTGAGAAGCTCTGCAAGCCGACGCCAGAGTCATCTTCTGCAAAATCCGTGGAATGATGATCTGCGACGCCTTAGTGGAACGTTAACGCACTGACTACAAACACGACTCACCATCCAGACCGAGGTTGGAGAACATACCATAGAGCTCATCCTGGCTCGGGGCACTATTGCTGCGGGCAGGAGTCGGTCGTTCGGCCATTGAATATTTGAATGCCGGGGTAGCAGCCACAGAGGAGAGTCGACCGAGCGCGCGCTGCGAGAGGGGAGTCCCGGGCACAGAAGCGAAGGCATCACCGTGGGGTGTATCGACATAGCCGCCAAGAGCTGGAGAAAAGGCGGTATCAAGGACTGGGGCAGCAAACTCAGCATGTTCCACAGTAGCGCCCGGAGCCCGAGATATTCTCCCGACTGGCTTAGATACCTTTGCTGCCTGGGCTAGCGAGTCATCAGAGGCAGAGGCAGAGGCAGAGAAGTCTAATGCAGAGGAAAAGATGCTGTCGCTCGACAAGTGGACGATAGTCTTGCGGCGCCTTCGAGGCTGGCGAGGAGAGGCTTGAACATCAGTAGCCACTGGTTCAGCATCAGAGTCGTCAGAATAGTAGCTGCGAGGTGCTGCACGAGGAGCGACAAATTGTTGCGCATTTTTGAGCGTGACGGTATTCTGGCGCTTACGGCGAGAGGGTGTAGAAGCTTCGTTTGGCCGATCAAGGTAAAAGGAAGAACAATCAGCTTGGAAGACGTCTAGTTGCATATCACTCTGCTGGTCCGATGAACGAGACAAGATCTTCGGCGGCACACGCCAAGCTTCAGACGAGATATCATCCAAGAAACCAGATGCAGATGATACATTCGGTATGGAGGCAGTTCGTCCATGAGAGGTACGTTGGCTAGCTTTATCAGCAATGACATAGGGAGCGGAACGGGTAGCGGTCTGAGTGCTGTCGAAAAGCGAATCTTTCGTCTGTACGAGAGAAATTTGACTTGCGCTTGCGATATTGTCTTGCCTGAGAGAAATTGACGACAGGGTTCGTGACTTAGTGAGCAGAGCAGGTTTTTTGATAGTCGACTGAGAAGTTTTCACAGGAGAAGGAGAGCGAGAAGCAGAACGGCTGTTGAATGGTGAAGCCAAAGATCTTCGGAATGCGCGCTCTCGCGATGCGTTTTCCTTGAGATTACGAGAAGCCGTGCGAGAGAGCATACGTCGACCGATAGGAACGGGGGAAATCGGGTCGTCTGCCAGAGGAATAGCATACGATTTGATGAGCGAGTCATTTGAAGGAAATGGTGTTTCAAATAACGAGTCGTTGAGCCTCTGAGTAGCCAAAGGGAGAAGTGGTCTTTTGCTCTGCCTTAACGGGGTAGCGGGTACGTCCTGTATAGTCATCGGGGAATCGAATAGCGAGTCACCTTCCAGTGCAGAGTTTTGTTTGACCTTTTTGACGTAAAGCTCGCGGTTTTCGATGGGATTGCCCGTGTTTTGATCACCTAGAGTAGAGCCATCCCGCGAGTCGCCTGATACCTGGCGAGAACGCTTCTTCATCCGACGCGACATTTCTTCGACCGTAACGTCCTCGGTCGACGGTGACAGCTCCATCAACGGTGACGAGAGCCGCTGATTATTCTGCGCTGACTGGATGCTAGCTCGACTGGATCGTCGCCTATAGGTCGTTGTTACTGGGGGTCTGATGGG
>JAXQGX010000784.1:0-11208 GCA_037040455.1 Irpex sp. P115-07
TCCGTTAGAGAGGCTCTCGGAGACCCCTGGGTAATGAGACGTCGGTGGTCAGCGGTGTAACCGGTTTCCCAGGTTTCAAATAGCTCCACGTACAAAAGTTCATTGCAGAGTCCGCCGAACCAAGCATGAACGCTGCAGTGTCGAACCCCTGCACGCATGTGTTGTTGAGGGGGGCTCCATCGCTAAAGTTCGTGCCGAGGTATGGGGTTTTGACAAATGCTGAAACACGACCTTGCCAACTACCGACCTAATATAGTCAATCAAGTATGTTAGTCTTGAGGTTGATATCGAAGAATCAATTGCGGACCTCAAACGGAGTGGCTTCGTAAAATGTCCCATTCAACCTTGCATTGTTCGTTGGAAGGAGGAAACCATGGAAAGAGTTGTGGCCGGGCAGGCCTGGAGGTATTGCCTCGTTGTACGTCAATATTGGCAAGGGCGATAAACCAGCAGAAAAATTGGAGAAGGTGGTTATGTCACTCCACAAGCGCGAGAATGGGTTAATAGAATCATTTCCAGGAACTCTGAGAGTCGCGTTTCCAAGTGCCTGGAGTAGTGAGTAGTGACGGTTCATTGATCAGCAACGTCTTATGGTGAGGATCCAGAGAGATCGCCATACAATTGCGAAAACGTCGGAGACGGAAAGATTGAAGCCTTGCTTCCCTTTGCCTGCAATCTCGGAGAAGGCGCTTCGTGAATTATTTCCCGACAGTAGGCCTTCTTGTGCTACCACCTCGATGTTGTCGAAGTCAGACATCGCAACCGGTACAAGACCCGTTGAACCGCCGCTGACTATAACACACATTAGTCTCATAGATTTACAATAGACCGTATAGAGAACGTACGCCCAGCAACGTAAGTCGTTGCTTGTAATAATCCTCCGGTGCGAGCGTTCACCGCGGCGGGTATTCTTCCATCGAATGAGTATAATTGGCCAAGGTCGGAGCTTTCAGCCCTCCTGTGCAACGAGGTGTAAGCAATAAGCAGTAGATCGATGGCAAGCATTCACTGACTGTCCACCTCCAGACCAAGTAAGACCAATGACAGGGACAGCGTTCTCCGTGGAGCTATTCAGAGCGAGAACATATTCAGAGACGTTCAACCCTTCTATTCCGACATTGATGAGATAGCTTTGTAGCGCTTGCACTACATTTGGGCGACGCTTCGCTAGCCAGGCGGTTTCTTCGGGAGATAGACTTTGAGAGGCATTTCGCACGAAAGTCTCCCCCGATGGACACTACAGAGACGGCTAAGCTCGCAACCTGGAACATCATTTGTGTTGAAGTATACCTCTGTGAAGGTAGGCGTATAGTTGCCGCTGAGGGAGAGCGCAAGAGCGCTGAGCGGTAAGCCTGCAAGGCATGAGAGTAGAGTCTTCCAAGCCATGTTTGTTGAACAATGCTCCATGTGCAAGCTTTGACCTCTTATATGTGACCTCAAGACCATCACCGTCCCATAGCTATGCGTACCTGCAGACGCCCACAATGGTCTAGCCTGGAACTCAACTGGATTTATTGCTCTACATCCTACCAAAATGGTGGATACCATACAGCCCTCTTGGAGCCTAGAGGTGATACTGGGCTACAGGAACATGCATGATCAGGTGCTTTTAGTGCGATGGCCGAGTGCTGTTACTCACGAAGCTTGATCCAAACTGACACACTATCCGCACAAGACATCTCCGGTCCCAATGAAATGATTACCACCTCCGTTGACTGGCAATCCTTCAAGCTCACTGTGGATATTATGCAGAAGTGGGGTCAGCCACAGTCGTCATTCTGACAAGACGAGATGGACGCCGTTTACTGCGATGACCCAAAAGTGATGCTCTATTTTTATACCACCGTCTATATCGCAAATGAGCCAAAAAGTTCTGCGGAAATAAATGAGTACTTACCGCTCGAGATAGTGTAGGTTCAGTCATACGGCCGATGGCTTCAGGTACCAACGACGTCACGCAATTATCGCGGGTGGTGCAACGAAGACACGATCTGTACATCGACACGTACGACCTACCGATGACCCTTGTGGCTGATACGACTGCGCGACACGTCCGGCTAGAGTCATCACACTACATGACGAACGTCTGACGACACGTCCAATTTTGGAAATGCACTCTAGTTCACCGTCATCTAAAACACTGTTGAATGTCAGTAATCACGCACTGAGGCTGATATGGAGGACACACCTGGAAGTCGTATGTTACGCTGCAAACACCGGTCAATGTGGTAGTCATAGTTAAGAGAGAGAAAAAGTACTGTAGCGATCAACAGTCAAGAGTCGATGGTGTAGCCAAAGGCATCGAGAATGGGGGTACTATTGAGCATCTAGAGTACGTTAATGTGCGAGGATATGGTAGAATGGTTTCAGAACCAAGATTTTTGTTCCCTAATGTCTCTCCTCTTCCCTCTAATACCCCACACGCCCCAGTTCGTCTTGACCATAACTCGAGGATCGAAATCCGCGACTTCCCACTTCTCACTTCCGAACGCATTAGGCCCGGGAGTGATGACCCAGTCAAATTCGCCAGCCACTTCAGGAGCCTCAGACAGCGACTTGATATCCCGCTCCACGTCAGTAGGTGAGAATCCTGTCACGAAGATGGGGCATTTCGTAGCCAGCAGTGAAGGGATCACAGCGCCCCATTCGGTAGGTGATGCAATTTGCTTGAGAGGCTCGCCGGTTACCTCAGAGACGCTCGTTGGAGAGGGGAAGCCAAACCCGGGAGAGAAGAGGAAGAAACAGTCGGTGTAAGGGTCGAATGTCTCCTGGAACTGCGCATGGACGTCCGCATAGTTCGCCTGCATGCCTGTGATGGTTAACTGAGGGGTGTAAGGCACGGTGTAAGAAGGTACGCCATAGAGTTCGAGCGACTCCCTTGTGCGTTTGAGACGAGCTATTGGTGCGGGAGTGGGCGGCTCGTAAACATTGGGCACGTAAATTGGTTTTTCCTCCTCGGATTTTGTGGCTTCAGTAGGCTCCGCGGACTGGGTTTCTGATTTGGTTTCAGTACTAGAGGAGTCGGCTAAATTAGTCGTAGTTGAAGGTTTGGGACCAGAGTTGGGAGGTTTAGGCAATGACACTTGGGGTCCAATGAAGTATAGATGGAACAGCGCGGCCGGGAACAACAAGGTCAACTGCTCCCAGACATGTGGTGGCAATGAAGATTCAGCACGAGCACCAAGAATGAAGATTCGCATTTGCGGCTTGTCGGCAGACGCCTCTTCCGTCTCAGGCGTTCCAGGCGGTACGTGTAACGTCGTGCGCAAAGCTAACGAGATATGAACCGTTACTTTAAATGAGGTCATGGACGAACGTGCTATACACACCTGCTAATGATCGACTGCCTTCAGGGGTGAGCCGCTGGTTACTCTGTGTCAAGCCACTATGCTGATGCAAGACCGAACCGATGGTAATGGGGTACGTCAGGAGCTTGCTGGCATGTCGCCGAGAGCGTTCAGTGTCCATAGAAGGAAAACCACGAGTATACCAGAATAGGTCCCAGTTAGCGAATGAGATGGCAGCTTCAGAGTCTTGTTCGCCTGTGACATATGGTGTTCAATGCATGTGTCATGGACCAGTAGCTCGTTACGCACCTGGAAGCTCAAACTCCCTCAACCTCCTACCACTTCGCAGGTCATGCTCGTCCTCGTTGACTTCTCTCAGCCTTCCGCAATACTTCTTGTGCTCAAGGTCCTGCTGCCAGTGCTCCTCCGAACAATGCGTCGGCCAACCACAGTCCGGACACTCGAACTTGACAGCTTGAGGTTGGGAGGATGTATGGCCATCAAGTGGATCATGATGTGATGCACAAACAGGACATGGTGCAAGTGTTCGGATTGCTTCTCCTCGCGCACGTATTGCAGGGAACGGAGACTTGGAGAACGGGTGGAAGAGGTTGTCCTCTGTTAGAATAGGCTCTTTTACTTTAGGCTTGAGCTTGTCTTCGGATTTCTTAAACCATGAGAATAGAGTCCGAGGAGGAGGGACTTGACGTGGCCGTATGCAAGTTCTCCGGGAGAGAAGACTTGCGTTGCGGCAGAGTGAACGCGGAAGAGCCATACGGCTTGCTGTGCGACGACCCCGTGTTCGTCCGCGGCTGCAGTTGGTCCTGTACAGTAATTTATAACCCAAATATCAGAAATATCAGCTTCAAAACCGACCTCTGTGTGTACTGTTTAGAGCAACCAACGGAATAGACGAGAGCTTGTGCAGAGAATTCAGGGAGTCTGGTAGGCGACCACCAGGTGATCGGGGTCTCACCAACGCGGCGCGTCGGCCAGTCGGAACGCGTCCATACTCGAGCTCGATTACTTACCATCAGCATATATATTCTTTCTTGTTTGCCTGCACATACTCTGCAACCATTCTTACAGATGCTCGCAAGGCAATTACAAAGCAGCATAACTTCGAATGCTGTTCGCAGAGCTGTTCTGTCTAATGTACGAGCACCCCTGATCAATACGAACCTAACACGAGGATATGCACGGAGTCGTTACTCGGAGAGGAATCCCGGAGTTGGCAGGAGTAGGGACAGGCCTGAAAGACTGCTCAACAATCGACCTATCCGAGACGACCCACCACTACAAGAACAGTATACATATGGGTCCGCGTTCAAGTCTGAGCAGCAGCCGTCAGCAGAGGAATCACCGCTATGGGAGGCGAGCCAGCGACCACCGGCCAGTAACCCCGAGGAGGGCTTGCGGAAAATCTTGTTGGAGAACGACGTACTTGTGGTAACAAGGTGTGTGCAATTGCCTGTATCCGTAACTCTCATTGATCTAGATGACATCCGCTGTAGACAGATAGAGATGCTCAACATATTCGTCGGGTTTGAGCAGGCCAATAGATATGTTATATGTAAGTACACAGCAAGTGTGCGTCCAAGCATCCCCTAATTCTATTCATCTACCAGCGAATCAGGAAGGCGAAACGCTCGGCTACGTCGCAGAAGAGCCCCGAGGCCTCTTCTCGATGTGGTCACGTCAATTATTCCGTACCCACCGACCATTCCGAGCCCTTGTCATGGATAGCTCTGGCTCTCCCGTGCTTTGGGTCCGTCTCAATCTGTTTTTGCTCGGCAAAAAGCACAAACTAATCGTGGCTCCGAAAGGGTAGATGCGCCGTCCCTTCTCATGGATAGTGTCTCGCATGTTTGTCCAGCGACTGAAAGACTTCGACTCGTACACGCTCGAGGGCGAACCTGTTCTCGATACGTTCGGCGAAGCCCACCAGAAGTGGCATCTGTGGCGACGACGTTACGAAGTCTTCCTCAGGTATATTCTAACACACTCCCGCTCGCCGACGATAATACTCATCGACATGCTCACCTTTTGTTGGACTCTAGAGACACTCCCCACCGCATCCTATCCCTCGCGTCCGAGAATCAACCAGAGCCCATACCAGAGGAAACCTCCTTTTCACAATTTGCGAGTATCGACGAAGGGCTTCTTGCATGGACTTTCAAATTCCGAGATGCGCGCGGGGAGGAAATAGCCAGCGTGGACAGGAATTTCCGCGGCATTGGTCGTGAGGTTAGTCACTTCGTTTATCATCAGGGTATTCATAATAGACTCATATTATCCGCAGATATTCACGGATACTGGCCGCTATGTAATCCGCTTTGGACAGGTACCCCCGGATCCCGAGGACCCAACACCACGAGAGCCTTCTGTCATCCGAAATCTAACACTAGACGAACGCGCGGTGCGTATCTCCCTTCTAGTTTTGTGTTGCTGGTAGGGTGTCTGATAATCACTTATACCTGTCGTATAGCTTGTCCTCGCGATGGCTGTGAATATCGACTTCGATTACTTCTCGCGCCATTCAGGGTTAGTCCATTCTCGTACACTACGGAATACATTTCTATTCACTAAACCATCAATTTTTACTACTGCAGTAACGGAGGATGGGGTCTGCCACTTTTCCTGTTCGCAGCAGCGGAGTAAACGTATCACGGCTGGTCACTTTGTCTTCGCAGTCAAATATACTTATATAACACAAGAGGGACAAGTAGGCCAAGTGTACACGTGTATCTGTGGCCTTACGATATAACATCAATAGCAAGGAGCTAAGACCAGAAGAGGCAGCGCTTCTCGTTGGGCGGGTTTAACTATCGGGAGAGCTCTCGTCAGAAGAGGCTCATCATCATAACACCAAAAGCTGACCTTGGCCTTGGGCGAGCACTTGAACGCCTTCGCGAACTCTGGCGTGTTGTAGACAGTACCTTCGACACGATACCTATTCGGTGAGTGGGGGTCTGACCTTACTCGAGCGACCTACAAGAGGCGACGATAAGTAAAAAGCACCGTAACGTTACAAGCGGTACGCACAGCAGATTCGGGCTTAATGTTCTCAGCGAATGCGCGAGCGAAAGAGACAAAGAACAGTTGGTCACTGGGTGACGTACAGTCAGTTTACATTCGCATACACCTTTGAAAGCGCAAACGTACCGAGTATAGTTCAGCCCAGGCAGCAGATACTCGTTGCCAGCCTTCTGTGATTCATCGAATTGAGCTTGCCAGGCGCGATACGCCTGGATGAGACCGGTGTCGCCAATGTTCTCTCCCGATGTCCTGTATAAAGTGAGTGATAGCCAATGCAGTAGTTCTATTGCAGTGTCTCACAGGTTTCCCTGTAGCAAGTGAATACATCAGTGACGTGTAGTACGCCGGAAAAGAAAGTATACTTACATTGACATGCACTTTGCCGCCCTTGCCATCATCGACAGTATAGTCTGTAAAATCGTTTTACTATCACACAAAAGGGAGCGATACCACTCCCAAAACTTACTGGAGTACTGGTCAACGATACAGGTCTGCAGCTTGAGGAAGTTCTCGCTTGTCGCGTTCGTCCACCACTGTTCAAGCTTGCCTTGCTGATTGTACAGACGTCCGGCAGAATCAAAGGCATGCTACAGAGCGAACGTCACACACATATGTTGAAGGCAGCAAAAGAAGACTTACTGTCAACTCGTGAGCTGCAACCTGGCCGAAAGCGCCATAAGCGAGATAGCCAGGCCTAATTGGTGTCAGTAGATGAAACCTGACTTCACAGCCGATCAAGACATACCAATCTTTTGAGAAGAAGGGAGGCTGGAGAATTCCGGCTGGGAATACGATCTACAAGTACAATGTTAACGTTATTGCCTCATTCTCTAGCAAAAGGGTTCCTACCTCGTTCGCGGGTGGGTTGTAGTAAGCATTGACTTGCGACGGGTACATTTCCCATGACTCGGGATCACGACGCTTTCCGAGCTTCTGCCACTTCCAATACACATCATTTTCCCTGTGAAGCTTGCATGAGATAATGACAGTCAAAGCAAGAAATTATACTTACTGTGCGCTGACTACATTTTCGAAGAATGTGGTTTCCTGACCTTGCGCTCTGCTGTAGTAGTTGTAAAGCGAACGGGGATTGCGTGTGTCTGGAGATAGCGGGAACCCGACTTTGACACGAATAGCATCCGCCTACCGAAGCACTCTAATGTCGGTGGCAGTAATGTATGTAATAAGCTAGTCACGTACCTTCCCTTGAGCAGCTTCTGTACTCTCATCGTCCATCCATTCGACCTTGTCGAGCGACTTCTTGAAAGCCTTGACAATATCCGAGATGACCTTGGTCCCCTTCTCCCTCGAGTCTCCACCAAACACCTCCTTCACGAAGTACCTGCCGGCAGCGAAACCCAGAGCGTTCTCGATACTGCCCACACAGAACTCGGCCCGATCTCCCACAGCACCAGGCTTAATACCAGTCAACTTCTCTGTGAGGACTCGGGCGGCCCGCCAGGCCTTAGTATTGTAGCCAAGGTACTTCGAAAGTTCGAGAGCAGCTCGAGTCTCGAGATACGCCTCAAGAACCTCGCGGCGAGTTTCGGCCAGAATAGAAGAGAGAGAGGCAGGATATGTCGTCGAAAGAAGAATAACTCGTGCTGGGAAGTTACGAGGTGTGAAGGATGAGAAGTATTCGTGGAATGAGATTTCGGGGAGTGCATCAGTGAGATTGGAAATAGGTACGGGGTTATAAGTGCCAACAGGGTCTTGACTGATAACCTCACTATGAATTGAAGAATTGAGGACTCTGTCGCAAACAATGAAGGTTAATTGGCTACGTACGGATCCAAGCTAACATTAGCGATCTTCTTCTCAAATTCGATAATGTCGATAGCGAGCTGATGTGACTCCTTGGTACGATTGATAGGCTTTTGAGGCTTGCGTCCTGGATGGTCGGGGTCGTCGGGATCCTCAGGGTCCCATGGCGGCCAAGGCCAAGGAGGCCACACTCGGAGACGGTCTTCGTGAACAGTAAACGCATTGCCGTCACTCTCAAGCTCATTAAGCTGAAGTTTCTCGTCCTCATCTGCGATAGCAATCAACAGACGTTCGAGAGTGGACGTGTAAACCTCGACAATCGACTCCTCCTCGTAATATTCCTACAGAACCTGGGATTAAATCACTTCTGCTCAGCGAATGCAATATAGTGCGTACCTTAGCAGGTAGCCCTAGACTGGGTTGGCTGAACCAAAGAGTCATATCGTTAGGGTCTTTACCGGCATCACCTTCAATGTCTGTATCGAAAAGTGCCGTTATTCCTGAAAGAGTATACGTAAGTACGATGCATACTTTAGCAGCTTGAAATTCCAGACCTCTGGTGTGCAGGTAGGCGACAGCGGCAGTAAGACCCCGGCGTTGCTTCTCCTTGTCATCTTGGGCGGAAATAACCGTCTCCTCACCGTCAAAGAGCTTCCTAACATTGCGAATTATATGAAGCAAAGGACTCGTCCCACGGGCGTCCAAGAGGTCCTCATCCATGCAAGACGCATAGAATCCACGCAACTTCTTGAGGACCGCTGTATCGTAAGGGTCTTCCACGCCGTCTACCAGAGCTGCCGCTGAGTAGACTGACGAAGAGTCCTGAGATAGGATTTGCTGAATAAGACGCCTGTTCTGCTGGGCCAATGCAGAAAAGCTGCCAAATCGCCCTTGGTCCGAGGGAATGGGGTGGTCTCTGAGCCAACCACCGTCTATTGCCATATGAGGTCAACAATGACGACAGCAACAATATTGGCAAGGACCCACTTGCAAAATCATAGAAGTTCTCGCAGGGATCGTAGCGCTCGTCCAAAGACGAGATGACCGATGCTGCGAGCTGGACGCACTGCGAAGAAAAGCACGCTTGCTGTAATACTATGATGAGTGATCTGACTGAGAAGATGAGGGCGAATCAGGCCAACCTCTTCGGGGGCACCTGTGGGTACAGGTGCAGGCGCAACTACCGTCGTCGTCGATCGTGCGGTTGATGTAGAGAAAGCTGTAGTCGCCGTAATCACGCTAGACACGGCGGTTGTTGTGATAGGCACAGTCACAGTTGCAGTGAACGTAGCGGTGCCGCCTGGCTGCTGACCTCCTTTCCTGTTATTGAGTTTGTGCTGAGCTCCAGCAAACAGTCCGATGAAGACAGAGCTGAGGAGCAGCAGGATAAGAAGCAGTACGAGTAGGATCTTGGTGAACGGTGTGAGAGGCTCCTGTACGACAGACGAGACGCGTTCTGAGAACGTGTTGCCATTTTGGGCGCGTGTTTCGTCTGGATGAGAGACGTCTTGCAGCAAAGGTGCCGCCTCTGTGAGCAGTAAGTTCGAGTTCCGCGTTATTCTTGAGACATTGCACCAAGGCGCATTACGCACCTTCGTCGGTCGAGGGTCGAGCTACCCTCGAGTCCGCCATGTTGACGGCAAGTTCTGCGTATGTGCACGCTTCTCTTACTTGTGAGAAGCTGCGAACAGGCTCGAAGAACTTGCAGAAGGTGGTGGACGGGGTGCAAGTTGCGTGTTGTCGTGAACCACGCCCAGGGAACGAGCTCACCATAGACGCCCATTATCGTCACATCCACGTGGGGTCTAGGCGGGACGGCGGATCAGCGCCTTGCCGCCAGCATGCATTTTGTCCGTGCAGGCCGAGACTTTGAAGTTTCCCGACTGCTGTCATCTTGCACTCGACCATCGTATCTTCCCCTCCTGTCGACGTCGACAACAACGACGAACGCATTGTGGCATCTTAATTGCTGCTACTTGAACTATGCACCATGCAAGTCGGTCGATAGTCTTTGCACGTCCTGGAGCCCGTACAGCAGCCACAGCCGCGAAGACAGTGGTAAGTCTCTATCTCAAGTAATGATAGCAATGTACTCACATTGTGAAGCCCAGAGACATTGGTAAATGGAGCAGACCAGCTGCCAATGACTTTGACTCCTTCTCGAGCTCGACTGCTTCGCCAAGTCCATCTAAATGGTCCCGACCACCGTCACTACCACCTTCAGACCGGCGACCCCAAGCTGGGCCATCACGCACACCGCGCGTCCCACAGGATCGTCTAAGTAAATGGGGTGTTGCTGACACGTATAGTGGTCGTGACCCAGTCCCCAAGTCACAATCCAGCTCTGCTCAGCATCAATCCTCGATAGACACAAGAAGGAGTCATGAGACAAGACCTGCAGATCGACCTACACCTAGCCACACACCAAACCAACCCGTCAATCGTGTCTCAACACCAAATCGGAAATTTGGTCCAAACAAGACGAGAACGAAAGGCATAGGTCAGAGAGATAGCAGAGATGACGCTCGACGCAATGGGCGAGAGCTGAGTTCGCCAAGCAGGAGAGACAGTCAAACTGGTGGACCTCGTCTGGACAATTCAAAGAAGCAGAAGGAAGCCGCGCACAGGGTTGTGAAGAAAGTCACGCCAGATGTGTTTATTCCGAGCGTAGTATCTGTAGGGAATCTCGCCAAACTCTTGAATATGCGATTAGGTGAGTTCTTCTCTAACAAATGTAATGTTCATTCTATTGACGCTCTACAGATCGTTTGCAGCGTGTAATGCGTCAAGTCGGCATGGAAGGAGAGTCTTCGTATGATCATAGTGCGTGATAAACCGAGACCACATTGGCGTAGTTGCTCATCTCGCTCCTAGTGCTGAACTCCGAGTATGCGTCTTTGATTGCAATGGAATTTGGTCGTAATCCTGTAGTTAATGACGAGGCTGCGTTTGATATTTTCGCCCCGTAAGCTCGTGCCGCTACAGATCACTATCATCTTACTTACCCTCTCATAGTCCTGAACCTGCTGACCGATCCAAGCTGCCTTTGCGACCTCCAGTTGTTACCATCATGGGCCATGTTGACCACGGGAAGACGACTCTTCTTGACTCCCTTCGC
>JAXQGX010000785.1:0-12074 GCA_037040455.1 Irpex sp. P115-07
GGGGTCCACAGCTGACGGTTCTGACTCACCTTACACTCGTATAAATCCCAAGGGATTTACCGTTTACCTGTGTTTACCAGGCGACCTTGTAGTGTTTTTACAAATAGTACCTACTGTGGCAACAGATCATTTGTAAATAGGGGCTGCTGCTCCAACAGGAGGCTATTGTCAAATGCGCCTACAGCGCCCCTTTTACAAATGTTTCCTACAGCAGAATTTCTAAAAGCGGAAACTTCACACTTACCACAAATACCATTAAATCCGTCAGATTCCTATCTAAGATACTGCGTGAATTATTGTATAAGATACATAGTAAATCTTTAATCTCCAGGCAATCTGGCGGCATCTGGGACAGCGGGGTAGCGAAAAACATGGCGGAATCAGGGGTAGCGGGATGTACAAAAGGGGCGGAATCAGGGGTAGCGGGATGTACAAAAAGCGGCGGGATCAGGGGTAGCGGGATGTACAAAAAGCGGCGGGATCAGGGGTAGCGGGATGTACAAAAAGCGGCGGATCAGGGGCAGCGGGATAGCGAAGAAATGGCGGGATCTGGGGCAGCGGGATGGTCCAAAGTGGCGGGATCAGGGGCAGCGGGATGGTCCAAAAGTGGCGGGATCAGGGGCGGCAGGATAGCGAAAAAATGGCGGGATCTGGGGCAGCGGGATGGTCCAAAAGTGGCGGGATCAGGGGCGGCAGGATAGCGAAAACATGGCGGGATCAGGGGCGGCAGGATAGCGAAAAAATGGCGGGATCAGGGGCAGCGGGATGGTCAAAAAGTGGCGGGATCAGGGGCGGCGGGACAGCAAAACACATGGCGGGAGGAGGGGTAGCGGGATAGCTAAATGGCGGCGGGATCAGGGGTGGTTGGATGTCCAAAAAGCGGTGCGTGCAGCGGTAGCGAGGTATCCAAAAACTGGCGGGAGGAGGGGTATTGGGATAGCTAAAAGGTGGCGGGATCTGGGGGTGGCAGGCTGTCCAAAAAGCGGTGGGAGCAGTGTTGGCGGTGTATCCAAAAAGCAGTGGGATTGAGGTCGGCTTGACAACAAGAGGGGCAGACACTTGAGGATAGCGGGCTGGCAAAAAAGGTGGCAAGTTGATAGCGACGCCAGCGGGAATCCACGAAATTGACAGTTGAGCAACAACACGCTAACTGTTGAGTAACTTAGTACTCGTCGGCATGGAAATCCCAATCATCGGCATAATCCTCCTCCTCGTCTAGCATCAGCTGGATGATTGGAGGAGGGGGTGGCGGGAGTGGTGGATCATCGTTGTCCTCGGGGTTGCGAACGAGAGGCGGTGCGTTGACGACAGGAGCAGGATTTGGGGCAGCGGGAGCGGGATTGGCGTTGGCGTTGGCGTTGGCGTTGGCGTTGGCAGCGGGGACGGGGATAGGATTGACGTTGGCGGCAGGGATCAGATTGGCGTTGGCAGCGGGCGGGTCGACAGCGGGCTCGTCGGCGGGGTCTTGCTCCTCATTGCGACGCAAGTTGTTAGGCCTGTATATGGGGTGTTCTTCCATGAATGTGACGGCCTTCGCTCGCAGCGGTTCCCAATTCTGGGTCCATTGTGCGGCCAAGCATTTCTCGCCGTGGTAGTGGCTGAGAGCGTACGCTCGCATGCCTTCGCGTTCCTCCGGAGAAAGGCCGTCGTGCTGGTACTCTGCACGTTCTAGCCACTTGCGTGCTTGTGCGTCGCAGAAGGCGATTGCCCGCCGCATTTCCTCTTGCAAGAGATTAACTTCCTCCCACCATCGAGTTGCACGCGCCTTCGCCTTCGCCCATTCAATCTGTAAACCTAATATCTCTGTCAGCTGATGTATAAGGGCACATAAATGTACTTACATTCCCTGAAGTGCGGGTCGTCCGCATCGGCACCACCCCCTTCGGCTAGCCATATCCAGGAGATGGTTCTCCTGTCTTCACCGCTGGGCTGGCCTTCGAGGGCACCTGCCCCTAATACACCTTCAACGGGCATGCCCGCAGCTTGCCGTACGGCTGCACGTTCGGCCTTCTCCTGTTCTGTGAGTGCCCTTTCGTTGACCGATCGTATATCGTCGTCTTGAAGTACGCGCAGGGTCTTCTCCCAATCACCTGGTCCGCGAAGTCGATGGAGGGCACCACGAGCACGGCGATAGCGTTTGGCTGCTGCTAAAGCTCGCCTATCGATAGTTGCTTGCCATTGGCGACCTCGTGTGTTATTTCTTTGGCCAGTCAAGTTTTTGATTTTATACTTGTTTGCGAAGGCACGAGTGCGTAGATGACGACGTAAGTCTTCCAGGGCCTCCTCCGCTTGTGTGAAGCGTAGCTGATCTTCCAAATTGCGCAGGTTGTCGTCGTATACCACAGGGACCAGCCGTTGAGTGACCACGTCGGAAGGGAGGTACAGAGGTACATCCTCAGGCTCGCGCGCGATGCCGTCGTCGACATCTCCATCGGCCGTGAAGCGAACCTCGTTGAAGAGCCTTGCCATGTGCAGACGTTGCACGCGGCGTAGCTCTATCAACTTTCGTCGTATGGCCCGCCTTCGGTCAGCTCGATTGAGTTCGGTGAGCGCGTTGCCGAAGGGAACATTTGCGATGTCAACCTTAAGAGCCACCCTAACAGAAAATTATTAGCTGTATAAGCAGAATATAGAAATAGAAACTTACTGCATAGCCTCGATGTCGAGCCCAAGGCAGATCATAGAACCGGGGGTGTCGTCGACGACGACACCTCGTTCACGCATTTCGCGCTCTTCTTCTCGCATGATGGCGAGCCTGACATCGTTGAAGGTGATCCCTAAGAAGAAAGATGAGTAACAAGGTCTCGGTAGACGTCAAACACGTACTGGCTTGTGTGGGCGTGTAAGGGCACGGCTTGGTATAGTCCTCATGGTACTCGTCAACCATGCGCTCCCACTTCTCAACCTCCTGCAGCATCTGCTCGCGTACACGTTCATCAAAGGCTTCAAATTCTTCGCCTTGTATCTGCGCCTCTTTCATGGCGTCGAGCAGGCGTCGAGGAAGGCTGTCGGCGTGGGCGAGAGTCTTGCGCCAGTTCATGTACGCGCACAGGTCGTCTAGTAGCTCTTGACGAGAGGCTTCGGTCATCTCCTTCACGCTTGCGGCCGCTTTGTTCAACCAAGACCAAAGCCTCTCGATGCCTTCTCCATCGGTCGCACCGGCGCCGAAGGTGTAGTTGAGAGAGAAAGGGCCTTGGCACGAGTCTTGATGAGCTCGAAGATGAGCCTTCGGAACCTTCCATATGACGTGCTCACGTCTGGCGAGAGGTAGCTGTAGTCTTGCGGGCAGCCCCAGCATGCGCGCCCAGAATGCCTTGTAATATTGGCAAGCGACGTCGTACGTGATTAGAAGGGGGAGAGCGACTCCAACAAGAGCAGCAAGTAGTACATAATCCACGTTACAATGCCTGTGAACGGGATTATTATCGCAAAGCACTTTTAGATTAATATAACACACCTTTCGCCTCGTTGTAAGTCGCCCAAACCATTTGGACGCCAGTGTTCATGCCGATTGCATGCAACCCCAACGACGCCGGTTGCATTGAGGCCCTTCGCCTTCTTCAAGTTAGCGAGTAATAACGCCTGGAAACCCGTACACGAGCTTAGCTGTAAATCATAAGTAAGTAGATGTACCGAAGTCCGTAACCTCAATAGCGAACCTCTTGCTGCGTTGCATACTTCTTTACATGTTCCATGTATCCCTTCTGCTCAACAAAGGAACCCCATCCCGGGGAAAGGCGAACATCCACGGTGTTGCTTTGGCGAGCGCGATTCTTCAAGCGAAAGTTGCAGTCGACAGCAATCGTCTGGCGGTATAGATACTGGAGATGGGGAGGGGTGTCTTCGTAGTCTTCCGGTAGGTTCTCACCCGGGTGAGGGCAGGCTCGACAGGGCACGGCAAGCTGACCGGGGCTGGTGCGTTCGACCCCATCTTCCTCATGCCCGCGGCCGGCTCGCATGAGCTGATGGAGATTTCTCCACTCCCGTATCATGGTGGTAAATGCTTGGTGACGGTCCTAGAAGTGAAGACACGTTAGTTACTATACACCGTATGCGATAGCCACGTACAGGTAGTGATTTTGATCGCCAGCCATCGGTCAAGAATTCCAAGCCCTTATAGAAGTCGTATACAGTGAGGTT
This sequence comes from Irpex sp. P115-07, assembly GCA_037040455.1. Classification (NCBI taxonomy): domain Eukaryota; kingdom Fungi; phylum Basidiomycota; class Agaricomycetes; order Polyporales; family Irpicaceae; genus Irpex; species Irpex sp. P115-07. The sequence goes on from JAXQGX010000785.1 coordinate 4,141, forward strand.
ACCTTGGAGGTTCATTATGTGGAACTGCTCCAACACATCAAATGTGGCGCACGTCTCCGGATGGAGCGGTGTCGCGGGGTACCAACGTGCACGGAGGAGCTGTTGGTATTGCTGGACATCGTCGCGACACCCGCAGAGTTCCACGACAACTTGATGAATGCCATTACTGTGCAAGACGACCATGCGTCTGCGAAGCGGTAATAAACATGGCGAGCGCGCCGAGTGGCCGCCCATTCGTACAACAAAACCAAGAGAGGCCAACGAAACAGATTGAAAATGTTCATCTGTCCAACACTATCAGAGTGGTCAGTAAAGCGGTACACGCGAGGGAGCAGCACGTACTTGTATCCGGTGCAGCGGGAGTCTGGCGTGCTCCTTGATACAACAATCCCTGCACAGCAGGTCACCTCCCATACAATCCAAACAGCGATACATCTCCGAGTGCTTTCCACAATGAATACAAACAACAGAATTTTGAGCTACACCACGACCTTTGCCTCGAAGGAGTTCGCGCAGATACTTCGCACGATACTCGAGCCACGTCAGAAGAGGGGTATCCTGCAATCATGAGCAAGGAGAGTAGCGCAGCAAAAAAAAATCAGCTTACAGAGTTTACATATCGCTTTGCACGACTGGACACAGCTACAACGAGTCCGAGCTGCTCGTATGCGATCTCTTCCGCGTGGATAGCTGGAGCCAGGTCAGCAGGATCCAAGGGCGGAGGGGGAGGACTTGGAACCTTCTCGATATGCTTGATGCGTCGCTCCTCCTTGACACATCGAGTTCCATAGTCAATTTGTATCGTACTAGCGGTGGCCTTATTTCTTTCCGCGGAGTGGTCGTAAAGTACAGGCGGCTGCTTGCGTTTTTTCCCCATTGCACGTCGTGTTGCGATGAGAAAGCGTTGGCGCTAAGGGTGCGTGTATTGCGTGCACAAGTTTTCGCACGCTTTTTTCCAGTCAACATGATCACGTGCAAAACAGCACTTCCTAAACGGGCAAGCTTATCGCTGCTGACATCTGAGAGTAAATTGCAGGTCGGCCGGTCTCTGCTTGTAATGCTCGCTACTGAAGAGTAGAGGTAGAATGAGTTTTTGTACATACTGCTACTGTATCTTGCCCTATTATACAAATGATTGTAACGTGAGAGTTTCACGTATTGGACGACAGAACGTGCAGCGTCGAAGGATGTAATTTTCGTAATAAAATCTATGTAGAGCATCTAGTAAGATGAGCATGTCATGTCTTCTTGTCCATATGATAACCTACCTTGTAGGGAGTTGCGTGAGGCCGCACCTCAACTGGAGTGAGCCTCACAGCGTATATGATGCCGCAACTCAAAGGACGTTTCACGTATACGTACCGACTTCACTAGTCGTCCAATGGCTCTTAGCCTAGTTCGTGGTACCTAGGTCGGACAAGTGTACCTAGAAAAAGCGCGAGCTGAGGGTGGCTATGGTATAAGGATACAATGAGCCAGGGCGACAAACTCGCGCATGCAAGGGAATACTCACTGCGAATAAGCCACTACCGAATATTCACGCATTCTAATGCACCTATGCTGCACTCCATGTACTCCCTGTACTCCCCGTCATAGTCGAAACGTCTGCGTGTTGTCCTTATCGTCGTACCTGTACAAAGGGGCTATGGTTAACCGGAATGGGGCCAAAACGTTGTGTAAACACATGGAACGCATTCACAACGTTATCAGACAATGCTAGAGTATAGACAGTAGCAGAAAACGCACTATAGAATGAGAGGCTCGCGGATGTCTGAGATGTAGTTACGTAGGAGGAACCATAAGCGAGCGAGTGAATGGTAGCGTGTTTGTTGCCGTGCAGTCGAGTGTGCCGTACAATCAGGTTTGAGGCGCGTACTCAGTACTCAGCAATGGGCGAGGTCGGGCAACGTCACTTGAAGGCAGGGGCAGAGGCAGCAAAGGAGTGTTGAGAACGGAGCCTTGTAGGCAGCTCGAGTTCGAGCTTTCTGTGAATATTGTACCAAGTAATCGCCGTCACGGTGTCTTAGAGCAAATGAGCTAGCAGTAGGCAACAAGCATAGGATGTGAGTATAATTCGATGGCGCCTGGCTTTGTGGTTATGCGGAGAGGGCATGGTGGTGAACGTTTGAGTTGCGAAGATAACGCGCGCATCAACATAGAACTCGCGATCGAATTACACACAATAGCATCACTCATCGTACATTGTAGAGCTCTTTACACCCACTTTCTCTACAGCTATAACACGAGAATCTGAAGTATAATCACAGGAGTTTGTACGCAAATTATACACTGTTAATCCAAGTGCACGAACATGCAATGACGCTGTGAGATACAGACTGTGGAAACATACTCAGTCATGGTGATCGGCGCTCATTACTCGTAACATAATACTTCATCTCAAGCATCCCCGCCTGGAATTCCAGGGATTCAGCCTTGTAAGTAGTCAGTGCTTAATTTATAAAACCTATTCCTACGGCACTAAAAGATACGTACATGTTAAACGATGGGTCTACGTTATATTTCCGAGTAGGCCAAGCCGGCTTGCTTTCCCGCAGTACGAGTATTCAAGTTTTCACCCTTTTCCTTGAAACTCGTAGACCAGTATGATCATCGAAAGCGTCAAGCACCACGGAGATTGTAGCTACACTTTTTTATGCTCATATACGTACCTATATCCTTTCTATTCAAATCCGCTGAACTCTCTGGGACATAACTTCGCCGTTTATTCTCACCTTATCGCATACGTACTAGCTACACAAACTATACAGACTATACGCAACACACGTACACGACGGCAGCGAACAGGAGTAACTGAACTCGAAGTAACTTCCCAAAACGGCAACAGTATCTCACATACTTACCCAATAAGACAATAAACCAAACAACGCCGACACACTCGTTACGATGAGATGAGCAAAACACGTGTATTCCAAGAGCAAAAAAGGGGCATAGCGACATATCCAACGCAAAGCACGACAGCAAAACGACAACTACCACAACACAAGATACTTCTCATCCATCTGCCTCAACAACGTGAACATCTGCACAATTTTATCTTTACGGGCGCTCTTAAAGGCAGCCCGAGCCTGATCCTCGCTAGCGTACCCTCTCCACAGGGCCCTGTCTATACCAACAACGTGAGGACCAGCATTAAGCCTAAGAAGCAATCAATGAAAGGACACACAAATTGAAATAAACAACTTACCAACCATGGTACACACCAGGAATCAAACCACGAAAGACAACGAACCAAGCACCCGTCCTTTCCCTATCACGTTGCAGATAATAATACGCCGTCTCATCGATAGAGCGCACATTATCGGCAATACGACGATCGGGCAATCCATCCCCTCTCGTTATATGACAATAGTTCCGCTCACCAACGATGCCCTCCCACACGGTACGGGCAACGTACGGATCCAGAAACGACTGGAAGATAGCATACGCACAGCCAGTATACGCAGACTTAGCAGCATCCCTATACACGCATAGATAAATAAATGATATTCAATCAAAGGGACTACACGTACCACGACTCATAGACTCCAGGCCTCCATCCCCACGACACAACGACGAACGGACCACCTTCCTCATAGGCCTGCCCACGAGAGTTATTGCCGTCGACATTGGGCTTCGACGTCGACGCTGGCGGTGTGGGGAGTGGACGAATGACGGAAGGTGGACGTGCAGGGGGAGGAGGTTGGGACGCAGCGGCAGTCCGGCTAGGGCCTGGCGTCGCTGGAGAACACAATGAGTCCAATGCAACACGTAACATGTGAGCTTACTCACGCGTACCCTGACGACTCAGACAGTGCCCAGAGGCAGCCGCACGCCGAGGGCGCACAGCGCTGAGAGGAGGAGATTGAGAACGGAGGAAAGGCGATGGGCTTTCGTCCGCGGTGGGAGGCGTGCTTTTATATGTATCGCGCAGGACCCCAGAAGAGCGGGGCGCTGACGACAGGTTGACAGGTGCGGGGACATTTGGCCGCTCTTCTTCCGCAGTTGACGTGAAAAATGATCTTGTACGCCTTGGGGGCGTGACAGGCGCCGTGGGGAAGGCAGAATTGAATGGTTGCTCAGCGCCCGTGCTGGATTGCCGATGCTGAGAACGTGATGGCGTGTCATGCCCTTGACGACTGGGTGGCCCGCGTGTCGGCGATTGTGGAACGTGCGGTGGACTGGGAGCGGGACTGGAGGGCACATCCGCTCGAGGTGCCCTGCGACGAGTGCGATGTTGAGGGGTGGATGGGGGGATTGGACGTGACACTGGACTGGGAGGTGGAGATTCATTCAAGTTGAGGTTACGGAATGTCCGATCAAGTGATGGGCGGGGTGAAAGAATGAATGGTATTCCATCAACCTGGGTGCCAACAGACCGCAGCTCGGCAGTTTGAATACCGACCGTCTGCCAAGACCGTCCAGTAGCTGCTGGGGATGCGGCGTTCGACGTGTTGGGCATCGAGGGGCGTCGACGCAATGAGGCTGCAAACATATTCGAGGAGCTTAGTGGTGTGCATGGCAAGACAGAGGGAAGTACTTACCTGCACCAGTGCGCGCAGTGAACTGCGGATCCGGCAGAACATAGAAAGAGCGCGGCCCCGAATAGTGATCGGACTCGGGGTCAGTTGGCGAGTTATCGAGGTCGGAGTTGTCAGATTCAACAAAGACCATAGAGTCGGCGGTGCGATTCTCGCTGGAGGCCATAGCAAGCAAGCTGGACAGCAGGTGAGACGAACGATGACAATGTGAGATAAAGAGAGGGGGACACAGGCAGCTCAGCACGGGAATTAAGCTTCTGAGCCCAGGCGGAGCTAGCTGAGTTTTACAAATAGGCCGCTCGTTGGTCAGATCAGATCCCAATCGGGCACCAAACAACTGTGCATTAGAGACTACCAAATAAAGCAATACAATGAATCTACGGTACGAAGCATTATAAACAAGAATACCAGGCCACATTAAGTATACGACAATTAGAAAGAGGGAGGGAAGGCTAGATATTAGGCGGTAGTATACTAAATGCTAGGGGTGTTGAAAATTAGTTGCGTTTGGTACGTTTGCGTTGGCCAGTGATGGCCACGGGTGCGGGACGTTTCGGAGGCCTGACATTCCCCTCGTCCTCGGCGGGAGAGTCCTCATCCTGGTTCGCCGTATAGTCCACTTCATGTCCCAGGACCCATGTAACGTCGTCAACCAGCTCCAACCATTCAGCTTCGATCGACTTGTCGTCGTCGACGAAAACAGCGTAGCCGATCCATAGGAGCGAGACGACGACGAGGAAGATGCCATTCGTGCCGGCCGTTAGAAGCATCGTCCAGTCTTGAGGGGAGGAGTCCTCAGGACGCAGATTCCCATCCGTGCCACGTACGGCCGGCTGAATCGACCACCACCAGGCACCGAGCCTCTTCAGGTAGTCGGACGGTGAATTTAGCTTGGCGCGTGGAGGACGACCATCCTTGAACCATAAGCCGATCTCTTCAGGACGACCGGCAATCGGCAAGAGGTTGCCCTTGGGGTTACGAAAGGCGGCGGCGACCTGCTGACGAACGAACACGGAGGCACAGGCTGTCCACGCTGTGTTGAAATCAGCCACCGCGATTGGCTTGTATGCTTTGAACAGCGCTGCTGGGCAGTTGGCTGTCTTCAGAGCGTCGGTGAGTGCCGTCGTAGTTCCTTGGCGGTAGAAGGACTTCTTTCCCCGGCGATGGGGTGGGGGTGGCATAACCACCTCGACGATATTACGGAACGCGGGAGGGGGCTTGACTACTGGCGAAGGCTGCACAGGAGGGCACGATGACGACGGTGCAGAATGACCATCCTGAGCAGGTTCGTCACCGCTGCGAGTAGGCGGTGACGTGGCACGGGCTGCTGCTGACGGAGAGCGAGCAGGAGGCGACGGAGAGCGAGCAGGAGGCGACGGGGAACGAGCAGGAGACGACGGGGAACGAGCAGGAGGCGACGGGGAACGAGCAGGTTGTGGGGACGGGGACCGAGACGAGGACGAGGACGAGGCAGAAGCCTCGGCTGATGGCTCACGTGCTCCCGCTGGTACGGCAGCCGTATTCGCGTTGCTTGGACCGGCCGAGGGCTGCCTTGCCACGTTGCCCGCGGATGGAGTGGATCCTCGAGAACCGGAGGGAAGAGCACGCCGATTGCGCTCCTCCATCGTAAATACCGACGAGGCGAACTGCAGCATGGACGATTCGACCGCATCGAACGACTCCCGGTTGAAGTGCGGCCAGATAAGATCCCTCGAATTCAGGCCACAGTGGTATCTACAGCTAATTAGACACATAAATATGTTTTGTATTGTGATTACGCACCCTCGCATCCCGATATTCCCGTTATTCGATGGTATAGGTCCTGCCATCAAAATGGAGACGACCATACCTGTACGCTCTCGTATACCCTCGGCAATTGCTTGCAAAAACATGGCGCTGTTATTCAAAGCCCTAGAATCATCGTGAGGGACGTGCTAGGCGTGAAGAAAAGAAACACGCACTCGTCGTATTCTTCCGGCGTCGCCGGCAACGCGTCGTCCTTCTCCTGCTCCTTTTTTCGCAGCAGCTTATCCTCCTCCGCCTGAGCACGTATCTGGGCCTTGAAAACGGCATCTTCCTGGTCCCAGAGTTCCGACACAACCTGGTGACGGATGGACATGGGCGAGGGGACCTTCGTCTGATTCTCTTCAGCTTCGCGCTTCGCTACAGCCCACCGCTGCTTGTACTGCTCCGCTATACGTTCTTCGTAGTACTGTGCTTGATAAAATTGAAGGTCGGCCATGCGACGGATGGTGTCAGATTCTTTCTTGGTGATGGCCCGGAAGAGGCGCTTCGTCTCCGCCTTCATGCCCCCGTCGGTAAGCTTGCGAAAACGGTGGTTGAACCAGGACACAAGTTTCTGCAAATTATTAGCTCGATCAAGCAACTTATATACAACAATATGTACTCACCACTCGAAGCGCAATCCAATAGGTGGTGCGTTCCTCCGCCTCCTTCGCTGGCACCCCTGTCGTTCCGGGGACTTTCTCGCCAGCGATCTTCACCACAACGTCCTCCTCGGTAGGAGCCTCAGGGTCTTCAGAGAGCGGAAGCGTGTACCCATACCGGACAATCCAATCCGACGTCACGCTGTCGTAGAGCTTTTCCCTCGAGGAATTGTCGCCCGCGTCGATCCAGCGAGTTTTGTACGCGTCGAGGAACCTGGTCTTCCCAGGAGGTACCCAGCTACGTCGCCCTCGAGGCTTCTTGTCTTTCTTGTCTTTCTTGGCTCGTGGCATGGATGGAGGCGAGAGGTGCGTGGTCGGGCCAGCCGGATGGGAGGAAGCGGGAAGAAAGAGAACAAGCGCCGATGTTGGATTTCAACGGTGAATTGACCTGGATGTAGACGCGCAGCGGGCAAGCGAAGTGATGCGCCCCGAGGGAGCGCTGGTACGATATATCTGGAGAGCGCTCCGAGCTGAGCACCCCGAAAGCCACCACTCATCCCGCCGCTCGTCGTCGTAGAGAAAAATATGATGGCATCACGGTCGTAACCCCCATATAGAGGCTGTTTGAATGTCAGATTAGCGATGTTTTGCGATTTTAGGCATAAAAAAGAAAAGCCGCCCTAAATTGATGGCCACTCCCTTTTATAGAGCGTAGAAAAGCCGCGAGCAGCACAAAATGTGGCCCATGCGATTGCAAGCCCATTTGTATAATAGAGCTCTCTTATAGTACTAGGTGCTATTGACAATTTGTACGTTAGTATAGTAAGGAACATATGTAAAAGCCATACAAGGTGTGGTGTGTTTACGTGGGTAAGATCATCGAATCAGTGAACTTGAACTGCTTCTGCGGAATGCGTGAACGACCTAGAACAGACAGCTGATCAGGTAACACCCCCCAAAAAACTTTTTTCTCATACTAATGAAGTGTCTTCCAGAATGGCGGGCAGTC